>CABHPH010140488.1:9315-38256 GCA_902168325.1 Peromyscus nudipes
TGTGATATTCTAAAGGTGAGTCCAATTGTTCATTAAATTTGAATGGAAAATAAACTATAAGTGAAGCTGTATATATCAAAAAAAGATTTCCAAGCTGTTTCTGTAACCTACCTATTACAAGTTGCATTTAGTAGGTCAGAGAACTCCAATATAACCAAAGAAGTTAACTCTATGTCAAAACGGGTTTGACATACAGTCATACAGTAAAAACAGTAATAATAAAATAGCTAATGCAAATGTTTATCATGTGCAAAGAGCAATGCTAATCACAACCATATATCTCACAGTAGACAGGAAAATAAGTGTTAAATGGTAGGTGTTGTCATAGTTACCTACCGTTAATGTCTTGATTTTTCAGGTAAAGAAACAGATCCCAAGATAGTAAGTTACCCAAGCTGAGCCAGGGGGTGTGCGTTCCCTCATTCCTGCCTGACCCAGGAGCCTATGTTTAGATTGATATGATCTAGGCCCTTGCTGATGTTCACGATGCCCTTGTTCAAGTTCTCTTCATCCATATGGTAAATCAACTATGCAACTGAAAGGAGCACTTGGGTCACTCATGTTGATTTTAGCTTATGGCTAAGAGTGTGGGCTTTGGGATCAAGTTCTGACACTGGCCAGCTGTGTGAACATCCATTCTCCACCCCAGTTTCCTCATCTGTAAGCTAGGATTAATAACCCTTCCTTTATAGGGTTGTTAGAAGACTAAATACTCAATAAGCTCTCTATAAATGCTACCTATTTTTAATCACTAAATGCACCTGTCTTAAGTGCAAATGGCCTTTCTGTAACATACCTGCCTGAACTGTCTATTTAAAAGGTATGTGTGGTCATTGTCTGAAGGACATTTTTTTCAACTTGGAAAGACGCCATCACTGCAGCTGACAGCTATACTATTCTAGAATATAGATGTTCTTACAGCTATAAATTCTAGAATGTAGATGTTCTGATGCTGAGTGGTGGTTAGAAAGAGCTGAAAGCCATGGAGAACAGGAAGTCTGGAGTAGCAAGTACTACTTGTTTTGGGGGTTTGCAAACACTGGTGTTTATGTGACGCTGACTTGAATTATCAGTATTCTCTATACATGGAGCGTGTGCGAAACTGTTGTCTCAACTATAGTTTCTAGAGAAAAAGGAAGTCCTACCTTCAAGGAAGAGATGTAAGATGCAGCAGGCCGACTCTCCTGCCAGAATGTATTAAACCCACATTTGTCATGTGTAGTAGGGTGGTTTTGTTTGTTTGTTTGTTTTTTGTTTTAGGGGTTTTTGTGGTTTTTTTGTTTTGGTTTGGTTTTTGGTTAGTTTTTTTTTTTCTCTTTATTCTTTGGGGAGGTGCACCACCCAGCTCCCAAACAAATACAGAGAGGCTTATTCTTTCTTATGAATGCCTGGCCTTAGCTTGGCTTGTGTCTAGCCAGCTTTTCTTAAACTATCCTGTCTACCTTTCACCTCTGGGCTTTTACCTTTCTGTATACCTTTCTTTACTTCTTATCTTGTGGCTTGCTGTGTAGCTGGGTGGCTAGCCCCTGGAGTCCTCCTCTCCTTCTCCTTTTGCTCCGGTTCTTCTCTTCCCAGATTTCTATTCCTATTTATTCTCTCTTCATGCCAGCCCTGCCTGTCTTTTCTCTTGCCTAGCTATTGGCTGTTCAGCTCTTTATTAGACCAATCAAGTGTTTTAGACAGGCAGAGTAACACAGCTTCACAGAGTTAAACAAATGTAACATAAAAGAATGCAACACATCTTTGCATCATTAAGCAAATGTTCCACAGCATAAGCAAATGTAACACATCTTCAACTAATATTCCACAGCAGTCATGCTACCAGTACTGTTTTGTCTCTGCATCTCAAAGGTCCTTTCTCCCCAAGAACCCATTGGTAGCAATTAAATGTGCCTGAAGGACCCCAAACATTGGACAGTCAACATGATTAGCCACTTTAATTAGCTAATCAATTGACATCTTCTCCAGGCATCCAGATGAGGAGCCAAAGCTTTCAGGAGTAAGATCCAGGAGGTGTAGGAGCAGGCAATAGAACCACCCTACAGACTCTGTCCTGGTTTAGGTAACACTGAAGAATTAGGGCTGGCTCTTGCCCATAAAGAGACATTCAGGGGCTAGGGAGATGACTCAATCGCTAAATCGCTTACCACGCAAGCATGAGAACCTAAGTTCAACCTTCTAGAACTCACACAAAAGAGTCAGGGCACACAGCCATGTCTATAACCCCAGCACTGAGAAAACAGAGACAGGAAGGTCCCTGAAGCTTATTGGCTAGAAAGTCTAGCTATATTGGTGAATTCCAGGTTTGGTGATGGAGCCTGGATCAAAAACTAAGGTGAAGAGCAATTGAAGAATACAATGACACCAACATCTGGCCTCCACATGTGCACAAATGCATACACCCACAAACACAAAAGAAACATTCACTAACAAAAGAAACCTTCACAAAAAATTGAATGAATTATGCCAAAGTCTAGAACATTCTACGGAAAGCCTCTGAGATCTTAACTCTTTTAAATGCCTGCATTGAGGATGACAGAACAGTCAGGGTTTTCCAAGACAAATGAAGGGCCTGATTATTAAATTATGTTTGTCATTAAACCATTAGTGAGTCACCCATTGAAGTCTAATTAAAAATCTGCTACTCGGCTTAATGACTGTTGCAAAGGAGATAATTGTTGAGTAATTCTAAACACTTAACCTCTGTCTTCAATGGAAGATAGGCTCTTACCGAGTGCTGGGTTACGGGGCTTTCTCCTTAGCCCTCAGTCCCCCCTCCATCCCATGCAGGTTGCACTAGCATTGTTTTGCTAATGAAGCTATCTCCCAATGACTGGATACTGATGTTACTGAATTATTTTAAAGATGAAGTGAAAAGGATCATTGAAGTTGGTGCATATAACCACAAAAGGAATTTTCTAGTTCTATGTCATTGAATGAAGAAATTTCCTTTCCATCAAAGAGAGAATCAAGATTCATACTTATATTTTCAATTTGAAAAAACTAAACTTCTTGATATTCTACTGTATTACATATGTTTCTTTTTTTTAAGTCAGTTTTTAATTCTGAGTCTCGTAATTAGTTTTTGGAAACTTTTACTGCCTCTTGGGGATTGGCTTTTCCGGTTTATTGAGGTTGTCGTCCTGTGACTGAGTTGGCATAGTGTGACCTTCAAATATTCTTGCTCAGTACCCCACCCTGGAAAATCAAGTTTGAATTTTTCAGGCTCATCCTACCTGTTGAAAGACAACAATGGTAACAACATATAATAACAATGATTATCCTGGAGGAACACTGTTCATTCTTGCTCCTCTCCTGTCTTAAAATAGAATTCAGAAATAGCCTGAAGTGAGAACCCACTCCCAGTCAAAGCCTTAAGTGCTCCTCACTCTTCTCCCTACTGGGAACTCCAGCATGTAATAGGAACACAGAACTCCCAGGTCCCAGATGCACACAAAATCTTTTCTCTTGGCCAGAGAGGTAACAGATTTTTAGATACAAGAGCTGGGATTGGCTTGGAAGTTTGACTCTGCCTGAATAGAGATTTGAGAATACGTCCTAGCCTTCAGAGCCTCTGTTTCCCCATTTATTGAAATATTGATTAGAGTATATCACAGTGACAGGGACGATGGCATACGCTTACAGTCCCATCACTCAAGAGGAAGAGGCGGGAAGATTGTGAGTTTGAGGCCAGCCTAGTCTACACATTGAGACACTGTCTGAAAAACTAGGGCAGGTTCAATCCCTACCATGAAAAAAAAAGTATAAAAATGAATAGGCACACCCCCAAATTTGTAATAATAAATAACCACGTCAGAAAGTGAACGGCAGAGTGATTTAGCATATGCTGATTGTCTGTCTGCCTCTGGTTTGACAATTGACTATGAATTTCTCATTCCCTCTAAAAACTATCCTCCTATCGGAATCTTAATCTAGTTTCGTCCTTGGCAGCTGTCCTCAAAAAAATTCTAATTCATAGAGGTTCCATGGAGAATGCTAATTTGAAAATCTTTGTAACAACTAGCAAGGCAGATTTAACCCAGAGAACGATAAACATTAGGTCAAGACTGGGTTGGATGGTAGTCCTCTGTAGTCCCTACAGAGACACACCCTGGAACCCAAGAAGGTATCTTATTTTGGAAAGGGACCTTTGCAGATGTTCTGAAGCTAAGGATATTGAAATGATGGAATGACCCCAGATGAGCCAGGTGAGACCCAAGTACACTGACAAGTGTCCTCGTAAGGAAGAAACAGAAGGCAATCAGACAGGCAGAAGGGGTGGGGGCAATGTGCTCACTGAGCAGACTCTGGGGTGTTACAGGCTCAAGTCCAGGAGTGCTGACAGTCACCTAAAACTGGAAAAAGCAAAGAATAGTTCTCCCCTAGTGCCCTTGACAGGAGCTCAGTCTCACTGGATCTGAAACCAGGCCCCCAAGCTGCAATAAAACCAGTTTCTCTTGTTTTAAGGTGCTGAATCTATGGAGCTTTGCTAGAGCGGCCGTGGGAAAGTAGTTCATGATGATGTGATTATTACTAATAAATACAAATTGATTATATATTGGTTTAATCCTTTTCACTTTAGCCGTGATATAGAGAAGGCAGAGAAGTCCCTATCACGGCTGGGGAGATGACTCAGGTAGTAAAATACTTGCTGAGCAAACGTGAGAATCTGAGTTTGGATCCCTCGTACCCATATAAAAACCCAGGTCCAAGGCAGGGCACCTGTCATCATGACACCGGAAGGCAGACAGAAGAACCCCTGGAGCTCACTGACCAGCCTAGCCAATCAGTGAGCTCCAGGTTCAAAGAGCTCCAGGTTCAATGAGAGGTTCTGTCTGAAAAAGAAGTAAGGTGGAGAAGCAGTTGGGGAAGACAGTGTCAATCTCTTCAGTACACATACCTGTATACTCAAACCAGGGAGGGAAGGAGAGAGGAAGGGAAGGAGAAAGGGGGGAAGGAGGAAGGGATGGAGGGAGGGATGGAGGGAGGGAAGGAGGGAAAGGTCCATACCCCTACTGTTTTTCTAACCAGAACTCTAACGGAAATATTGGCAGTCAAGATGGAGGTCAAGGACAGATGGAAATTTCCCTGAATATTGAAGTCACATTATGTTATCCTGCTTTAAATCAGCAAAGTGTGCCATGACGACTATGGAGAAATACAAGACACCACGTTTAAAGAAAACATGGACCTTCATTCATACTTGTATACCAATTTTGATGGCGCCTGTCAGTCACAAGCACCAAGCAAGCACCCTCAACATCAATATCAATGGGAGACTTTCCGCCCCCATTTCTCAAGCCCTCCAAACCCAGTGAACCAAGACTGAAAGCATTTGTGACCCCACTCCCCCACCTGTGTAGCAAGCAATGCTCATAACCTCCAACACTTAAACAGCAGGAGTGAGAAGTTGGCTCCATTCTCCGACTTCCCTTAAAGAGTCCATGTATCATCATTTGGCATCTTTGATTTTGACTCATCCGGGATGCTGTGTTCTTTTCATGAGTACATTATGAACTAAGGTTCTGTCAAGGGTATTGCTATGTGCTTATGAAGGAAACTTTATAAAATTTCTTCTCAACTCTAAAAATTTTAAGTTAGCTTTCTCGTTTAAAAAAAAAAGAAGACAGAAAACAATTTCCCCATTTCCTGGGGGTGTAGTGTAACTAGAAGATCAGAACACATGAAGAACTAAAACCTTAAATTGAATATACAAGGGGTGATAAAGGTACTTGGAAACTCGGAGTAGCAGAATAGTGCCTTGGAACTTGTGCTGTTGTTAAGATTGGAGTTTAGGGCGATTGTCTCACATCTCAGCTCCAATGAGGTTAATGGACTTTGGAGTCATTGCTCAGGGAGGGGAGGTATACCCCTGCGGTTTTGGTATGGTGTTCTGAACACTCGCCTTTGGTAAGTACGTGACCTGTGACTTAAACCAGTGCCTCCACTTTTTAAACTTCTCTCAGTCGTGTAGTGTGTTCTAATTACTCTCTTCCACCTGGCAGGAAGCGCTTTTACCCATTTCTGACTCTGGTCCTTCTAGGCAAATGTTGTAGTACCCCCTACCTCTAACTGCAAGCCATTCTTGGAGAGTAAGTAGCTCAGTGCGGGTCAGAATACTAACTCACAGGTTACGTAATACATAATAGGGACTCAGTAAATATTAACTGGCATCCAAATTAACATGTAGGAATGCATGGATATGTATGAATGAATGTGTTAAGCATCGTTAGTACAGTGTCAAATAACCCATGAGTCAAGGAATAAGTCTTTAGTAGACTGCCCAGAAACAGACACTAAAAGTCTAAAGCAGTTTCCCAAGGTATATTCTGTGGATCTAACAGGGAGAGTTGTTATTTGTTCTATGGTAGACAATCTTTTACAGCTAGACATAGTAGTGAATAAGTCAAAGTGTGAAGAGCCTAGCAGTATGTTTGAGTAATAAAATTCATACGCCGTGACATGTGGATAGGAGATATGAGAAAACACAAAGCAGTGTATTTCCAATAAGATAGTCAGGAAACACCTCTCTGGTGAATGGTCTTTCGGGAAAGGACTCCGGGTGAAGAAATGAGCCGTGCTAATGTCTGGTAAAGGATAATCTAAACAGAGAACAGGTGTCAATGCCCTGAGGCAGGATAACAAGCAGACAGGCCAGCTTGACTGCACAGGAAAGTGATAAGAGATAAGGTCAGAGTTAACAGAGGGCCAGATCAAGCAGAGGCCCTGAGCCTCACAGGGGTTTCCTTGCACTGTGGCTGAGATGTGATGCCATTCTAAGAATCTGCATAGGGCGATGACAGAAGCTGCTGTATGCAGGGTACACTATGAGGAGTGAGTTTGGAGACCACTCGGATAGCTAACTGGGCAGTGCAGGAAGAAGATGGCCTCTGGCCTGGAATAGCCCACGCAGAACTAGTGAGAAGCAATCAGACTGGAGATACAGTTTCATGGAGTGAATAGAATCTGCTGGGGTTTGCACGCACTATTAGAAAAGAGAGAACCGTCAAGCTGTTGAGACAAGGCT
Organism: Peromyscus nudipes; assembly: GCA_902168325.1. NCBI lineage: Eukaryota > Metazoa > Chordata > Mammalia > Rodentia > Cricetidae > Peromyscus > Peromyscus nudipes. The sequence continues at coordinate 16,343 of CABHPH010140488.1, forward strand.
TAAGAACAGCACTTCTCTCTGAGTATCTCTCTCTTTGCCACTCCACCAAATACCTCTCTATGTTACACTCAGAGTCAGCAAAAGAATCTGGTTGCCAGGCCACCTTAGAGCCCTGGGAAAGCCTTCACACCTGCTTCTCTTAGGTCAGGCACTCTGACCTTGGAGGAGTCCTCAGCTTTGGCTGGAGCTATAATTTAGAAACAATGGCTCATCAAGTTCACCTTGTCACCTTTATTCTGCCTGTACAACTTGCTCATATATCTGTACAGGGTCTCCAAGTAACCACACTGGTCCACACTTTCCTCACTTGCTGGCCTTGTCCATGCTCCTTCGTTCTTTATCGTGAGGCTCCCTGGTAACTACGTAGATAGATGTCCCATTCCTTCTCAGATAGTGTCCTCATGTTCCTGCCTTCAGCATTCTGGTGGAATTGTCTAGAAGCAACTCATCACCTCTCTGTTGTCATCCAGACTGTATCCATGCTTCTGCAGGAATGTATACTCTCATCTAATTCATGCTCCATCTCACTGGACCACAGAAGGGTATTTCCAGTAGCATCTCCTGTGACTGTTTGCTTCCTCACAGCCCACCCACTCCAGGACGACCTGTCAAATTCAGGAGATGACAGCAAAAGACAGTTTGACCACCCACCTCCAAAACACCCTCCCTGCCCATCACTAGCCAATATCCCAAACCGAATGGTACATCGTCGCTCTCTCCTCTCGGGGTCCTTATCCCTCAAGGACATCCAGTAAATTGCTTATCTTACTGTGGAGCCATGGTGGCAGCCTAACCCTCCAAGGAATTTGACCCTGGAAACCCAATGAAACCCAGGGCAGGAATATCCTATGGTTCCATTGTCCCTCACTCCCCAGGGACACGGGATAGGTGGAGGGTCAGACCCTTAGCTTTCTCTTGCTCTTAGACACATACAACTCAGGATATGATTCCTCGGGAACTATGGCATAACAAATGCCTTAGCAGATGTTGTACTGTAATTACCAGAGAGGGAAGGAAACTCCCATTATTGAGCATTGAGTGTGAGCAAGGTTTGTATTAGGTGCTTTGTGTGTGTGATGCTATTTCATCTTGACACTCCCTTTGAGGGGGATTAAAAAAAACATATCTAGCTTTCACATAAGGAAATAACTCAGAACAATGATGCACTCCGTCACTAGGTCATACCACTAAGGGGCCACAGACAGGGAGCCACACCCAGTGATTCCAACTGCAAGTCCATGCTCTCCCATCTCCCACGAGGCCTCATGTTTATTTATGTGAGCTCCTTGGCAGTTGTCTCCGTAATTCGTCATCAGGTCCCCACTGCATCTGCTCCACTCTAAGTAGGGAGCGTCAGCCGCCGTGAAACAAAGAGAACGGAAAAGTAAAGGCTGTGGCTTTTGCTGCACACTTAGAGAGCACATAATAAATGCTTAGGAATGAATTCGAGGTTTTGGAGAAGCCCCCTGAAAACTTTCCCTTGAGTCTTTGAGCCCATGGAGTGATCTGATTGGTAGGACTCGATTTATCAGCCTGCTCTGGGCAAGCTCTGTGAAAACAGGGCAGGAGGGATGCGGCCGGAGGTAATGTAATTTCAGCTGAATCCATTAGAGGCCTGGTACAGGAGGAAACTGGGACACAGAATTAAAGTGCCCTTCATAATTTATACTCAAACACAAATGGGATGTGGAGAGGGACCCTTACTTTCTAGTCAAATGGCTTTTCCTCTGGTACTGGAATTGGTTGTCAAATAATAGAGCTTCTACAAGGGGAAAAACTTGAGATAGCTTAGGGAACAATCTGTACCTGAGTCTGAGGACAGGATGGAGCTGACCCATCTTACTCTTTTCTAGTCTTTTGATTTTATGATTCTTGTATTCGGATAACAGAAGAGAAGGGGCAGCCGGTTGGCAGGGCAGCTGTCAGATGGGATGCTGACAGAGCCTTGGGAGCAGAGAGAAGTTCAGGGGATCTCTTTCCTTGTGGCTTTGCACCCTGTCAGTGGGGCACTGTAGCAGATCATCACTCATGAAGACATTCATGCTTCCACAGCCACCGAGCACAGGGAGAGCATGCTCTGCAGATTTACCAGAGATACATAAAGGATTTTTGCAGAGACTTCTGCATGAGCATGGTGAAGACAAGGAGAGAATATTTTATATATATACCATTATCTTATCTTTGGAGAGCAGTTGAGGGATCCGAAGGTTGAAGGCTTCCAAGGCAATGCACTGTCTCTCAAAACCTCCTTGGTTTGAGGATCATGGGGTTTGGGGGCAGAAGGGACCTTGGTTTTTACAAGATGAGGGAGCTAGAACCGTGAGAAGAAGCTGTGCTCTGGAGAGCCAAAGCCTGGGCCTCGCTCAGGTCTGGCTGGCCTAAGGCTCCCGAGTACTCAGTTCTTCTCTGAATTGTTCTCATTCCGCTCAGGAGTCAGAGGCCTTTTTCCATGATGACAGAAATGTTGCTGCACTTGGCAGGTTTGTTTTAAGAATCAGATGGGCCCTAGCTGGATGGTCCAGACGATTAGAGCCCTTGCCATCAGGCCTGATAACCTGAGTTTGATCCCTGGGACCTACATGGTAGAAAGATGACTTAAGTGAGGGCCCTGTGAAACCACTGAACTAGGCCACTCCGTGGGCAGAAAGAAGGTTTATTAGGGAAAGGAAACTGCCATGTGGCTATCTCTTGAGTGGAGAGAGAATAGAAAAAGGTAGGGAAAGCCTTGCTGGTTTTAAAGAGAGCAAGTGACTGTGGGGATTAGGGTGGGGTTGGCTGGCTAGTCTGGAAATTCAGGGCAGTGGAGAAGGTTTGCAGGCCAGAAGAGTCCAGAAGAGACCAGTATCCTTTGTGTCAGAGGTATGTACTAATAGAGAACTAGATGCCCCACTTGCCAGAGGTGAGGGGAGTTAAGGGGAGGAATGGCTCTTCCTGACAGACAGAAACCTGCAGAGTGCTAATGCTTACCCAGGTCAGAGTCCAGCCTGAGCTGAGCCCAGACTGCAATCCATAACACTATCAGCAGCACTGCCATTTGAGGGGTTTGGGGGGGTCACTTTGGGTCCAACAAGAACAGACTCCAGCAAGCTGTTCTCTGACTTTCACATGTACCTGCATCATGTGCACACACACACACACACACACACACATCCACACATAATTCACACCTGCAAACACACATATACACATACATACACACACACACACATATATATATATATACACAAACATACACATATACAAACACACACACATAGACACACGTTAAAATAAAAACAACAGGAGATAAAGAGATGACTTGGTGGCTAATAGTATTGGTTGCTCTTCCAGAGGAACCCAGTTTGGTTCCCACTACCCACATGGCAGCTCATGACCTTGTGTAACTGCCATTCCAGGAAATTCAACACCCTTTTCTGGTTTCTGTGAATATTTCATGCATGTGGTACACTTAATACAGACAGGCAAAGCACCCATACACATAAAAATAAAATAAAAGCAATAACAACAAGAAGAATCAAAAGAGATGATAGATGCAGACTAAGAACGTGTTGCAAGACAATATACACATCTGTGCACATGTAACCAATATTAACATGGCTGGCATTAAAACATATTCACATCTGTTTTATCATCAGAGTAAACAAAGCTTTCTAATCATTGTAGACAACTCTTCAGTATATATTTCCTTTTTAACACTCTAATGAAAGTTCTTAACGTTTAATTTGTAAGCTTTTCTTTTCTCATTAGAAACATCCCCACAGTATCCAATGGGTAGAGCCAGAAGGGTTGACACAAGTTCAAAGCCAGCTTGTTCTACATAGTGAGTTCCAGGAAAGCCAGGGACATATCATGAGACCTGATCTCAAAAAGGGGAGCAAGATGGTTCATAGGAAAGGGTGTTTGCTGCTAAGTCTGATATCCTGAGTTCAATGGAACCTACGTAATGAAAGGAGAGAAATGACTCCCCAGTTGTCCTCCGACCACACGTCTTAGTGAAGGTTACTATTGTTGTGATGGAACAGCATGACCAAAAGCAAGCTGGGAAGGAAAGGGTCACTTCCATATCACTGTTTATCGCTGAAGGAAGTCAGGACAGGAACTCCAACAGGGCAGGAACCTGGAGGCAGGAGCTGATGCAGAGACCATGGAGGAGTGCTGCTTACTGGCTTGCTCCCCATAGCTTGCTCAGTCTGCTTTCTTATAGAACTCAGGACCACCAGCCCAGGGATGGCACCACCCACCATGGGCTGCATCCTCCCCCATCAGTAACTAATTAAGAAAATGCCTTACAGCAGATCTTATGGAGGCGTCTTCTCAACTGAGGATCCCTCCTTTCAGATGACTCTAGCTTGTGTGTCAAGTTGACATAAGACCAGTGAGCACACCACACTTGTGCTATGGCACATGTGCACACACAACCACACCCCCACAAATAAATAAATAAATACATACTTTAAAGCCAGGCATGGTGGCTCCTACCTGTAATCTCAACCCTTGAGAGGCCAAGGTAGGAGAGTCTTCATGAGCTCAAGGCCAGCCTTAACTACAAAGTCAGTTTTTGGACTAGACTAGAGTGAGCCCTGGCACAAAGGAAAAAAGAAAGAAGGAAAGAAAGAAAGAAAGAAAGAAAGAAAGAAAGAAAGAAAGAAAGAAAGAAAGAAAGAAAGAAAGAAAGAAACGAAGGAAGGAAGGAAGGAAGGAAGGAAGGAAGGAAGGAAGGAAGGAAGGAAGGAAGGAAAAGAGTGTAGGGAAAATATGCTCATGATAAACTGTTTTTAATATTGAGACATAAAGGAAAATGCCATCCCTTGTCCCAAAGTCCATTGATACTGCCATTAATGTTTTGATAAATACCCTTCCGTTGTTTCTCATGCACATTTTAGCAGCATTGTGATCTTATTGAATTGAACCCTACCTCCCATTTTTCCCATTTAACATGGCTTACCATTTTACTAAACATTGTTAAATACATTAATGGTTGCGTAACACTTTGTCCTGCGACTGGACTATAAATTCCTCGATCACTTTTCTCTTGTTAGACGTTAAAATGCTTCCTTTTTAAGAATGTAACCATCACACCAGGCACGGTGGTCTTTGCCGTAACCCTGGAGTGACCGGGACGATAGTGAAGGCGAGGCCAGCTCAGGCTACAGTGTGACCCTCTGCTTCAAAAGAACTAACTGGTTGGGGAGGGGACCCAGTCAGTAAAGCTGTTGCTGTGCAAGAAAAGAACCTCACACTGATCCCCAGAATGCATGTTTAAAAAGTGTGTGTGATGATGTACCCACATAATCTCAATACTGGGGAAGCTGAGACAGCTGGACCCCTAGAGAGCTTCCTGGACAGCCAACCTAGCTGAATCAGAGCTCCAGGCCATTGAGAGACCCTGTCCCCAAAACCAAGGTGGACAGAGCCAAAGGGATGACAGCCAAGGTTGACCTCTGCTATCAGCTTCCTGACTGGGGATTTAATGTGACCGGCTGCCTCACGTGCCTGCTGCCTGGTACCTTCCCCAACATGATGGACTATACCCCCAAACTATGAGCCTGAATGAACTCATATTCCCTTAATTTGCTTTCATCAGGTCACACAATCAGAAAAGTAACTAATACAGGTATAATATTGTCCTGGTTTCCTTTCTGTTGGTGTGGTAAAGCACTACGACCAAACATAATTCATGGGAGGAAAGGGTTTATTTCATCTTACAGGTTATAGTACATCACTGAGGGAAGCCAGGCCAGGAATTCAAGCAGGATCTTGAAGCAGAAACCATGGAGGAACACAATTACTGGTTTGCTTGAAAACCCATGTGTAGGTAGCTTTCTTTGTAGCTCATGACCACTTGCCTAGAGAATAGTGCTACCCGCTGTGGGCTAAGCCCTCCTACAGAAATTAACAACTAAGGTAGCACCACACAGAGAGACATGCCCACAGATGAACCTGATCAGGACAACTGACTCCTCAAACGCTTCTAGACTGTCTCAAGTTGACAGTTAAAGCTAACAAAGATATATATATATTCAGTTTTCTGTTGCTCGTGTGTTTTATACTCAACAGGAATGAGTTGAGAATGAAATGGAAGAAAGACAGCAATCAATGTCAAGGTGATCTAGGACCACATAATAATTCACAGATTCTCTCCCAACCAAAATCAAGTGTTAAGGTATTTATTCCACTTAATAAGGTAGAGAAATTATAAAAACTTATCTATACATTTTTTGTGGTGTTAAACATTGAACTCAGAGGTTCGCATATGCTAAGCAAGCACTTTCTCACTAGGGATGAGAAAGTTCTCCCTTTGAGACCTTAAAGTCACGTGCCCTTTTAATTGTGAAAGAGACTCGGAGCTTCCTTGAGGTAGCAACCATTGTCTGAGCATGGTTGAGCATCTAAGATGGTGCCAAACTCAAGTTCAAGTGAAGAAAATAATTCCAGGGTGGGATTCTCAAAAACTGAGAACTTGCCTGTTATTTTCTATTGCTTAATTCTTAACAAATGTCATGGGAAAGCAGATGGCAAGGGAGACTCACATGGTTGAATAAATATTAATAAGCAGATAGAGGAAGACAAGAAAGTTAGAAAACTAATTAGAGTCACCTTAAATGCGACTGAACTTAAAAATTCTAATTTGATAGTTCAAAGACTATTTTAATGCCCTAAATAAAACAAGTTTAAGGTAAAGTAGAATCAGTCAAGAAAAAAAAAATCTCCTCACAGCTCCTCTAGAACTGCTTGCGATGTGTAAATTATTTGCCACAATTGCAGAAGAGCAGGGCGAGGTGGGTAAGTGCCTGACAGGAGATGAACTCTTGGCTCTGCAGAGGGTGAGGCCCTCAGAGTCAAGCTTCCCAGCAAAGCTGAATTGTGATTTGTTTTTGAGAGACAGTTGGTGACTGGGTTGCAGGCCCACATCAAAGGGGCCCTGCATTCCTTCTACAACATGCTCCTGGCCTCAGAGTCAATCACTCCTTCTTGGGGCAGTCTCCCTGGACCTAATCCAAGGAGCCCTCTTTGGCCTGTCGCCTCTGTCAAACGCTGGAGCGCTGCTCTTCTGAGCAGCAGGGACCCCTCGTTGTCATTCATGGCAAAGTGGGAAAAATTATTTTCTCATGCTCCCAGGCTTCTCAGCAAGGGTGACAAAATGAAACATGAGTTTTTACCCTGCTTCAGAATTACTAAAAGCCTATTGGTCTACGTTTCTTAATTAAATTTTTTCTGCGTCATATTTTTCATACAAGGGATTGAGATCAGTTTTTAAAAGCTGCCCCCTGCCCAACTGTTCCTTGAAACCAAGGTCCATGCTTCCATTCTTGTTAGCACTCCTTAAGTCAGAGAACACGTCACAGAGAGTATCTTTATCACAGAGATTATATCGCTGTGGGGTTTTTTCTTTTTTGCCAACTATTGTGTGTTGTTTTAATTATCTTATGCATGGGATTTTGAAAAATCTGTGATCAATCCTAACATTCAGCCCTAATACAATCATATGCAGCCAGCATTTCTTCCTCCCTCCCTCCCTCTCTCTCCCTCTCTGTCTCTCCATTTTGCAGATTACAGACACAAATACACATCTGACATGCTCAACAAGTTCATAGTCACACAGGAAGAACAGGGGTAAGGAAAGTCTGGAAGGCTGGTTACCAGTACGTGTAGCATGAATCCTAATTGGTCTTAATAAAAACCCAGAGCCATTTAGTAAATGCTAAAAGATCAGAGAGACAAAGGAACAAGCCATAGCCACCTCTTACCTCGCCAAATCCTCAGCCAAAAGGGACTGAGCTTCTGTCTCCTTCTGCCTTATATTCCTCTCTCCACTCAGCCATTTCACTTCCTGTCTCAACCTTCCTAGTGTCAAGATTAAAGGCGAGAGATTCCCAAGTGCTAGGATCAAAGGTGTGTGCCACCACTGCCTGGCTCTGTTTCTCTTTTAAACTGGATCAATCTTGTGTAGCCCAGTATGACCTTGAACTCTCAGAGATCCATCTGCCTCTGTCTCCCCAGTGCTGGGATTAAATATGTGTGCCATCACTGTCTGGCCTCTAGTGGTTTGCTCAGCATTCTGATGTTCAGGCAAGCTTTATTTGTTAGATCACAAACAAAATACCACCCCAAGTATATGCTATGAAGTCAGGGGTTTCTCAAGCTTTGGAAGAGCCTTGAACAAAATGCTAAAAACATTTTGTTGGAATTACTTCATTATAAAAATAAAGGAAAAAAATCACTACAATATGAAGAAGGAGAGAAAATGTAATGGTGTCCCAAGAATACAAATCAGACTCCACAGTAAGAGTTAAGATAATGGTTTATCACAGTTAGGAGTTTTGAACCAACTGTGGTGGTCCATGCCAGCAGGAAAACACCAAAGAAAATAAAGCAGGGGGATCATTTAAAAATAGTCCAGTTTGCATCTTAGCTAAGCATGGTGGTGCACACCTGTGATACCAGAACTTGAGAAGTGGAGGCAGAAGGAGTTCAAGGTCATTCTCACCTAAATAGTGAGTTCTAGACCAGCCTGGGATATGCAACACCTTGTCTCCAAAATGAGGCAGGGAATTAAGAGAAGGGGCAATGGTTCAAGTCTTTTTCTACTCAGATTGCTGTAAAGCAAGGTTGTCAGACTGAACAAACACAAGAGGTCAAATCTGAATTTCAGATAAAGAATAAGTATATTCTAAATGTATATCTGAAATATCCTGTGGAGAACACTTGCCCTAAGACATTTCCAGTGTTTATCCGAAATTCATGTGTCCAACATAACTGGGTCATAGTATACATGAACTCACACCAGCTGTGACAGCATACACAAGACCTGCACAAGACCAAGCCAGTCAAAACATGAGAGTGGACGGGAAAGAGACTCGGGAAGTCCACTCCTACCTGAGGAGCTATTAGCAGTAAATGGTTATTGAGGGAGGGAGAGCCGATTTCCTTCTGAGATGCTGCCCCTGAGAGACTGCCCACCTATGCACATACAGGTAGCACACACACACACACACACACACACACACACACACACACAAATTCTTTAAAAAAACAAAATCACTTAAAGCTAACAAAAATGTGAATAACTGCCTTAGTTAGGGTTTCTATTACTGTAAAGAGACACTATGACCACATTAACGCTTATAAAAGAAAAACATTTAATTGAGGTGGCAGCTTGCAGTTTCAGAAGTTTAGTCCGTTATCATCATGGCGGGTAGTGTGGTGATGTGCAGGCAGACGTGGTGCTGTAGAAGGAACTGAGAGTTCTACATCTTGAGTTGCAGTCAACAGGAAGTGGTCTGAGACACTGGGCAGTATCTTAAGCATATATGTGACCTCAAAGCCTGCCTCCACAATGATACATTTCCTCCAGCAAGGCCACACCTACTCCCACACCTCCTAATAGTGCCACTCCCTTTGGGGGCCATTTTCAAACCACCACAATAACTTAGAGTTTATATTCTTATATGATGTTATCAATGGTTGGGACAGATTGTAAGCTTGATCAGACAGAGAACACTCCACCCAGGACAGCAAGACGAGAAAGAGAGTGATAACACGCGGTCTCGTTTATAGAGTGTTGTGTGTATTCTGTCGTTTGTACATCATCTCACTTGGTTCTCACATACTCTCAGACAGGTAAGAAGCCAATAAGGAGAACATGCACACATTTTCCACTAGTTCAGTTAGAAAAATGAGCCGAGAATTTAAGTGGTTGCCCCACGTATAGACAGAAGGGAGGGGCACTATCTTCTGTCTCTTAGTTCAGCAGGTTCTTCCAACCAAAAGTGAGATGTTCAATTGAATATTCCCAACTTTCAAGTCCAGTTTATTGTTAAGCAAAAGGTCAGAGAAACCTGTTTCCACTCAGTAAATATGTATTGGCTAATTAACATCATTTCTGATCAGTTAATTCAGGTTTTTACCGAAGAAGTGCCCTGTACCAAATAAATCGTATACTCTAAGACATAGAAAAAAGAAGACAATATAACTTCTGCATTCTAGGTTTAAAATCTACTGAGGAAACTAACATACATGTAACATGGGAGAGGGCTGTGTTTCTGAGCCAAAAACACGTCATAAAAAATTATTAGCAGAATACTACTAATTTTAAGACTCTGTCATTTTGCTTATGCTTAGGAGAAAAAGTAAAAACAGGAAGGCTGGGATACTGGAGAGTTTTGCTTTCTTCTTTGTAATTGTGTGTGTGTGTGTGTGTGTGTGTGTGTGTGTGTGTGTGTACATACACATTTCTCACCTGAATTGTAGCAGCCTTTCAGCCAGCTTCTGGGAGACCATTTCTCTCCTCTATAATCCACTCTGAATATAAGACTTTCCTAAGCATCTGTGTATAGTTTCTTCAAAACTTTGTATGATCTCGTCATACACACACACACACACACACACACACACACACACACACACACACGTGTGTGTGTGTGTGTGTGTATATCCATGTATATATATATATATATACATGGATATACACACCCATATATATAGAGAGAGAGAGTGAATGGAAAGTCCTTGGTAAATCAAGAAGAAACTCTTCCTTTATTACAGTATCACTATGACAAAGCACCAGGCAGAATCAATATAATGGAGGTTTTATTTAGGCTCACAGATTCAGAAGTTTAGTCCATTGTGGTTGGGCAGCTGCATGGTGACAGTGGCATGTGACAGAGCACCTCACAGTGAGACGAAGAACACAGCTAGACCGACCCCTCAAGGACCTGCCCCATGACTCACATCCTTTGACTGGGCCCTACCTGGTAAATGCTACTACCAGTTAGAGACAAGTTCTTCAAACACAAGAGAGTATGAGAGCATTTCACATTTGAGCCATGCTATTATCTTCTGTGATGGTCAATACTATCAATCTGACAAGATCTAGAACCTCTTAGGAGACATGCCTGGAAAGGATTACCTTTATTGGGTTCATTGATGTGGGAAGACCCTCCTGAAAGTGGCCAGCACCCTGGGCTTGGGTGCCAGGCTGTGTAAAAAGGATAAAGATAGCTGAGTGCCAGCAATCATCATTCTCTGCTTCCTGACCGTGGGATGTGATGGCTTCTCTGTCGTGGTGGACTGTAAGCTGAAATACCTCCTTCTTCCCTTAAGAAGCTTGTTGTTGGGTATTGTCACAGCAATAAGAAAAATAATTGATACTTCTCTCCAGAAGTCATTTCATTGATAAGAACTTAATTTGCAAAGAAAGTGATCCATACTCTGACTCTGGAAGGGGAGGGGTTAGGTTTTGAGAAAGCAGGTGGACTGGGAACAAGAACAATATTGAAGATTTACTATGAAATGACCCTCATTGGCTCGTGTACTGAGTTCTTGGTCCCCAAATGGTGGTGCTATTTTAGGAAACTTTGGAAGGCTGAGCCAACTTGGAAAAAGTAGGTCACGGGAAGTGTCTTTGAAAGCTGTGCCTCGTCCTTACTCCCTTCTTTGCTGTGTTCCCTGTCTGGCACGAGGCCAAGAAGTTCTGGTGTCACACACTCTCATCGCCATGATGTTCTCCCAATGACACTGGGCTAAGAAACCACAGGCTGACCCCTCTCCAACCGTGAGCCAAAGCAAACCCTCCCTTCCTTAGGTTGCATCTGTGAGATGTTTCCTAACAGTGATGAGAAACTCAGGCCAGACACAAGCTGGTGAAAGCCTGGAACCATCTTCAGTTCTTTTGCTCTTTAGGCCTGTGGTGGTTTGAAAGAAAATGGCCCCCAAAAGGAGTGGCACTATTAGGAGGTGTGACTTTGTTGGAGTAGGTGTGCCCTTGTGGGAGGAAGTGTGTCACTGCAGGGGTGAGCTTTGAGGTCTCCTATGCTCAGAGTGACTCAGTTCACTTCCTGTTGCCTTTGGATCAAGATATAGAACTCTCAGCTCCTTCTCCAGCACCATTTCTGCCTCCACACTACCATGAAGATAATGGATTAAACCTCTGAACTGTAAGATACCCCCAATTAAACGTTTTCCTTTATAAGAGTTGCCATGGTCTGAACTGGCTTTTTGGAGTCCACTCCCTGTGGAGGGATATCTTGCTCAATATAGGGGGGAGGGCTTGGTCCTGCCTCAACTTGATATGTCAGACTTGGTTGGCTCCCCATGGGAGGCCTTACCCTCTGGGAGGAGTGGATGGGGGGTTGTGGTGGGGGAAGGTAGAGGGTGAGTGGAAGGTGAAGAGAGAAGGGGAACCGTGGTTGATATGTAAAATGGTAGTGGTACATGCCTTTAATCCTAGCACTTAGGAGGCAGGGGCCGGCAGATCTCTGAGTTTGAGGCCAGCCTGGTCTCCAGAGTGAATTCCAGAACAGTCAGGGCTACACAAAGAAACCCTGTCTTGAAAAAAATAAAAAAAAAAGTTGCCATGGTCATAGTGTTTCTTCTCAGCAAAGGAGACAAGACCTCGTTTCTTCACCAGTGAATTAATCATATAATGCGAACCTCAGTGTGTTCTTGCAAGTATAAAATATAACACTATCAATAAATTGTTCAACACAGTGCTTAGCACATCAAAAGTGCTCCATAAAGTTATTATTACTATTATTATTATTATTATTATTATTATTATTTTATGACCATCACTACTCATGGAAACTGAAGATGTGCCAGTAGGAAAGGACCAGATCACACAAAATTCTGTAGAAAATATGTAAAGACGTTAGGAAAGTTTTGCATTTAAGGTGGGTCAGAGAGCACTGGTCTCCAGGAAGCTAGCTAGAACACTGATACAATTCAGGGAGAAGTGTTATTTTAATTCCCTCAGCTGCTGCTGTGACAATTTACCACACACTGGGTGGCTAAAAGCAGCTGAAGTTTATTCTCTAAGAGTTCTGGAGGCCATGAGTCTGAAATCAAGCTGTCAACAGGGCTTTCTGTCCTTAGATGCTGTAGGCAGCGAACTATTTCTTGCCTCTTTCATCTTCTCGTGGTTGTGTTGTTTGTTGATTTATTGTGGCATCACTCTGCTCCTCAAGGCCAACATGCACAAATCTCCATGCTCATTCTCACATCGCCCTCTCTCCTATAAGTCATCTGTTAAACCTCCCTGTAGGGATACATATGATTGCATTTAGTCTACGCAGATGCTGTGACTTGAATCTACAGTGCCCCCACCACCATACACATACAGACACACAGACACAGACACAGACACACACACACACACACACACACACACACACACACACACACACACGCCACCACAGGCCTATGTGCTTGAGTACTTGGTCCCCAGATGGGAGCACTATTTGGGGAGGCTGTAGAATCCTTCCAGGGTAATGCTACACTGAAGGAAGTCTTGCGCTGCTTACTGTCTGGTCTTGGATTTTTGGTCCACACAGGTGTAAGCATGCCACCTCACACTCCAGTACCACAGCTAAGATCCACTGCCCTGCCATGCCTTCTCCATCATGATGGAGTGCATTCCTAAGCCATGATCCAAAAATAAATCCTTCCTCCGTAACACTTTCTTCTTGGGTATTTGGTCACAGCAACTGAAAAAGTAACAGATACGCCAGATAATCTAGCATCATCTCCCATCTCAAAATCATTAGCTTAATCATTGTCTGGGGCATCCAACAGTCCCAAGTTCAAGTCAGCCAGGATGTTAGACCTTCAAAGGCTGTGGCTAAAACCTAAGGACTTGGAGATGGTGTAAGGTTGTAGATAATCACTAGGCAGTGGCTATTTACTGCCTGAAATAGTAGTGGACCCTACCTCAGGGTGACAGTTAACCTTGGTTATCCACGTCACACTCCTAGGCAGAGCAGACATCAGTTGAGAAACAGCCTCTTTCAGATGGCCTTCTGGCCGTGTTTGTTGAGCTCTCAGTTGCTGGACGATGTGGGAGGGCCCAGTCCACGGAAGGAAGTGCTGTCCCTGGGCAGATGGGCCTGGGCTGTGTAAGAAAGGCGGCTGACATGAGCCAGGGGCAAACCAATAAGCAGTTTTCCAACACGGTTCCTGCCTCTGTTTCCGCTTGAATTCTGCCCTGACTTCCCTCAAGGTGAAGTATAAGATGAAATGAATCCTTTCCTCCCTAAGCAGTATTCGGTTATGGTGCTTATCACAGCAGTGGGAATCAAGCCAGGATAATTCAGAAAGCCCCGATTGTGTGATAGGCAAAACTGATGGACTTGGGTATGAAGGATGAAGTGTCAGAAACACTGGGTAAAGGGAGATACCACTACAAAAGACAGACCGTAATGGCTTGTGCTCCTCAGCATGTTTCTGGCATCGTCTTCCTCTCAGTCCCAGACACTGTAGCACCGGTGCAGGGCTCTGCCTGGGAGATGTTAATGAATTCACTTCTCAGTCTTTAGACCTGGTGAGGATCCCTGTGTAAGGCTGATGCATCTGCAATGTGTCAGAACAGATTGTTTACCAAGCTACTGAAAACAGCCCTAAACCCTGGGGACTGCTCTAAATTGGGAGAAAAACAAGGTGTTTTTTCAAGACAGCTAGTGCCCAAGCCAGGAATGACTAAGAGAGGGTTACCTTTCGGTACCTGGAAGGCTGAGGAGGTCAGTGCCCTAATTAGCATGTGGGGGTTATTCATCTGTAAACTTCCAAGGGGATGGTCCCCTGGAACTTCAATCACAAGGGGCTGTTGTTCCTCTCTTGTGACTAGCAAGATATAAATGTAATGTACCTTTGAGTTTTCTTGTTAGGCAGGAAGACTGGAGGGCATGGGGTTCCTCAGGGGAGATTCTTGATGATCCTTAATCAGATATTTACTAGATACCAGCAGGCTTCACTGATCTAACAGATCACTCCCTATTATTTTTAATTAAAAAAATAATTCTATGAATGCTTGTTAAAAATGCATGGTCTGACCCTGTGGCTAAAAATTGAGAACCTAGATTGGCAGAAGAACCTGCAGTCCATCCTTTGCACTGGCTTGTGATCCCCACAGGGGTCTGTGTTTTCAGTAGAGAAACTGTCTGGTGAGCAGTAGGGAATTGTCCAAGTGCCCTTTGCTCTTATTGGGAAAGGTTTTCTTCTATAAGCACAAGATAGTGGTAACAGGTTGTGGTAAAGTGGAACTGTGTTCTACCCAGTGCCTTGCCTCCAAGGGAACAGTATGATTTTTATTTATTTATTTTTAGCTGCTATGCAGTTATAGAAAGGAAACTCAAAATTCAAGAAACTTGTCACTGAAAAACTTCTAAGTCCTGTTCTGTCCAGCCGCACACAAGGCGTCATGTCCTGGCCTTCCAGGAGTTAACTTTGTAATGAATCCTTAACTTCTCAATGCCTATGCAAAAAAGAATATATATGTGTGACTGTGTATGAATATATATGCGTGTGTGTACATATGTTTGTATGTATGTATCCATTACATTTTATCCATTTTACAAATGTTTCCATTTGTTTTCTTAAGCAAACAGGAATAAAAGACTGGAGAGTGAGCCGGGCGTTGGTGGAGCAGGCCTTTAATCCCAGCACTCGGGAGGCAGAGCCAGGTGGATCTCTGTGAGTTCGAGGCCAGCCTGGGCTACCAAGTGAGTTCCAGGAAAGGCGCAAAGCTACACAGAGAAACACTGTCTCGAAAAACCAAAAAAAAAAAAAAAAAAAAAAAAAAAAAGACTGGAGAGTGCCTCAGCCGATATTTTGCAAATCTCTAACTCCAACAATTCCTAGACCACTTCCCCTCTTCACAGCAGAATTTCCCAGGTTATGTTTTATTTTGCTAAGAAATGTGTACTAAACCATCAGACATCTTGATTGTTTAAAACTCATGCCCTTTTTTTTGGTTTTTCGAGACAGAGTTTATCTGTGTAGCTTTGTGCCTTTCCTGGAACTCGCTTTGGAGACCAGGCTGGCCTTGAACTCACAGAGATCCGCCTGCCTCTGCCTCCCGAGTGCTGGGATTAAAGGCCTGCTCCACCAACGCCCGGCTCATGCCCTTTTTTAAAGCTAACTTTTAAGATCTATTTATTTGTTTGTTTGTTCATTTATTTATTTATTTGTGTTTGTGTGTGTGTGTGTGGCCAGAAGAAGTCATTGCATTTCTTGGAGCTGGGGTTACAGATGATGGCCACATGGGTGCTGGGAACCAAACTCAGATCCTCCGTGTGAGGAAGGGCATAGTGGAACCACTGAACTAGACCACTCTGTGGGTAGAAAGGAAAGTTTATTTGGTGAATCAAACTGTAGGGCTGTCTCTTGGAACAGAGAGCAATAGCTAGTCAGGAAAGCAGGCAGATTTTTACCTGACAGTCAGCAGAGTGGGGTCTGCCGATTGGTGCAGGCCGTTGGAATTAGGTGGGAACTGGATGCCCCTGCCTGAAGTAGTTGACCTTGGCAGATAAGGGAGGTGGTAGTTTTTCTAGTCAACACAAACCTGCCTTGTGAGATTCCTGAGGAACAACAAGTTTAGGCTTCTATTTACCCAATAACAATCCTTCTGTTTACCCAGTCAGAGTTCTGTTTAGGATGTTGTTACCGGTACTGCCATTTGGGGGGCCCAATTTGGACCTAACACTCCACAAGAACAGTAAAGCTCATACCCACTGCTCCATCTCTCCAACCCTAGGTTGAATTATTTTTATGGGTCCAGCAGCAGTTTCACCTCACTCTGTTCAATACCCCACAACTGTGTTGCCTTTCTATTCTCTCCATCAACAAAGGCTCTAGCCTCAGAATAGCTACTTTCATCCTCCAAAAGAGGAAATCAGACTGGGTCTATCTTGTTCAGAACAAGAAATAAAGACAAAACCTCAGATAGACAGGATTGAACAACTTTGGTCTCCTGCTAACAACGCTCTCTGCACTATGTTTTCTTGCAGGCCATGCTTCCCCCAGGCTGCTGTCAGTCACCAAGCATAGCTGGAGTGGGGAGGCAGGCCTATGTCTGGGAAATACAGGACGACTCTTCCGGGGGCTTTACACCACAGTCGGAAATGCTCCTATTAAACCTCTGCACCTTCCCTTTTCTGTGTCAGACTTACAGTAGATCTGATTACTTTCCCTCCTTCTCTCAGCTTCCTTCTAATGTCTTCTCGTAGGCTTTCCCTCTAATTAATTTCTTGCATATTTAACTGCTGTAATGTTTGCTTCTCAGAGGACCTGGACTAAATAAGGTAAGTAGGGGTCCACCAGAAGGAGCAGAAAGCAACTGGAGGTGGGAACAATGGTATTTCTTCAAAGACCAATTTTACTTCCTGGAGTACGAGTCACAATACAGGATTGCAGAGCAAGGACTCTAGAGAGGCTTTTCTCAGCACCTTTGTCTGCCTTTGTACTGTGTTAACTTGGAGAGGCCGGACTACATTTCCCAGAAATCCTACTCTGGCTGTGTTTCCTGTTAGGCTAGAGGGGAGGGGGCAGCCATTTTGTAAGTAGATAAACATGCTTTGCTAATTTACTCATTTACCCCATTGATGTTTATCAACAGTTGGACCTGCTTCTGTCCATTCCCCGCCTATCTTCTTGCAGTTTCTTGGACCCAGAGGGCTAAGTGTATTTTATGTGTGTGTGTGTGTGTGTGTGTGTGTGTGTGTGTGTGTGTGTGTTGTGTAGTGTGGTGTGCAGAAGTCAAAGGACAACCTTGGCTGTCATCCTCAGGCACACACAATTGTGTGCCTCCTTTGAGACAGGGTCTCTTACTGGCCTGGAGCTCACCAACCACATTAGCAAGTTCTAGGGATCCCCCCTTTGCTTCCCCAAGTGCTAGGATTACAAGCCACAACTTTGCCAGACAGGGATCCCTATGCTTGCAAAGCAAAGTGCATTACAAACTGAATCATCCCCAGCCCCTAGGTGTGCTCTTGTTCAGTTCTGGGGTAGAGGGCCTTGGTTTCTGTCCACTTTTTAATCAAGATTAGAAGAATGAAACAAGATAAAGTTTTCACCCTGGCCTTGTAGGGTTCCAACTGGCTCTTTTAAGCTCCCTTCCCTGACTACCTGCTATGTGAAGCCCAAGCATCTACTCCAGTTCCTAAAGCATTAGCCAAGAAGACAACACATGAAGATGGCTTGGCCAACTTCTGTGATTCTGTTCACACAACACACACACACACACACACACACACACTCGGTTGAAGAATGCTATACTCTGTGTTCTTTCCCCAGCTCACTTCAAGGCAATGGAACATGATGTTAGGAACTGGAGTAGCCACATGGGCTCCACACAGAACACACAGCACCAACCCCCTGCTCTGCTGCCTAAGGTCAGACCTGGACATCAACAACACAAGGAAGGGGAAATTTTTGGGGAGACAGGAGCATATTCTCAGCCCTCCTGGAACTGGGGAAAAGATAGAATTACCATGTTCTGTGCTTGGATAACATGCAGCAAAGTGGTCCACCCATATCATATCTCCTCCTCCATAAAAGTTGATGGAGAGGAACATTTTATCAGGGTTTGCATCAGGGGTGCCAAAGAGTTTTAAAGCCCCAGTGTATGTCACCAATAAATTTCAATACTTTTTCTGCTGAGTGAATATGTGGTTCTATTTAAAATTGCTTCATTGCTGGACTTGAGCATGGTGGCAAAGGCAGGCAGATCTTTTTGTGAGTCCAAGGCCCCTCTGGTTTACATAGTAAGTTCTAGGCCAGTCAGGGCTACATAAGGAACCTTTGTCTCAAGAAGGAAAAAGAAACTTGCTTCATAAACTCAGGGTCTAGAAACAGTGTAATTTTTTGGGTCTTGTTGATTTGAGCAAAACTGTGCACATCTATGTTCCCCAACTCTACCTCCTTAGCAGGGCAGGCATGCAAAAGCAGTCAATAGGATGTCTACTACCACTTCCACACCATTCCCACCTCCCTGGGTATGGAACGAGATACAAGTCTATCAAGAAGAGGGACAGAGCTGTACCTCTGGACAGCTTGATTGCTGTCACCTCCAGCTCTCCTGTTGTTTCCTGGGGCTGAAGGTGAGCCTGGTGGTACTTGTTGTTTTTCACTCTTTGCTCTTTGGAGGCTCACAACCCAGATCCCAAATAATCACACAGAGACTTATTCTTACCTAAGAATTCCTGGCCTTAGCTTGGCTTGTTTCTAGCCAGCTTTTTCTTAAATTATACCATCTACCTTTTGCCTCTGGGCCTTTACCTTTATCCTATATACCCTTCTTTACTCCTCACTCCATAGCTTGCTGTGTAGCTGGGTAGCTGGCCCCTGGAGTCCTCCTCTCCTTCTTCCCTTATTCCTCCATTTTCTTTCCTTCTATTTATTCTCTCTGCCTACCAGCCCCACCTATTTCTCTCTCCTGCCTAGCTATTAGCCATTCAGCTTTTTATTAGACCAATCAGGTGTTTTAGACAGACACAGTAACACAGCTTTACAGAGTTAAACAAATGCAAAATAAAATAATGCAACACATCTTTGCATCATTGAACAAATATTCCATAGCATAAAAGAATATAACACATCTTTAACTAATATTCCACAACACCTGGTCTCTTTTTATCTAAGCCATGGCTTCATAAGCTTTTCCTATGGATGACTCCTTTTCACTCAAGAATTCTTTAAGATTTATTTTATTCTTAATTGTACATATGTGTGCATGTCTATGTATGAATATGTGCACAAGCACGCAGTGCTCATGGAGACCAGAGCAGGGTACCAGATCCCCTGGAGCTGGAGTTATAGAAGGTTGTGAGCCACCAATGTGGGTTCTTGGAACTGAACTCAAGTCTTCTGGAAGGGCAATGAGTACTCTTAACCATTGAGCCATCTTTAGAGAGCCCCCACTGAAGAAATTTCTATGTGATCCTTGGTCTCTGGGTATATAAAATATATATAAAATCAATTACTTTACTGTTAATAAATTTTGAAGAAAAAGATTTTAGATTATTTATTTTATGTATATAGGTATTTTGCCTGTATGTATGTATGTATGTATGTGCACCATGTGCATACCTGGTACCTAGGAAGGTCAGAAGAGTAAGTCAGATCCCCTGGAACTGGAATTACGGATGGTTTTGAGCCACCATGTGGGTACTGGGAACTGAGCATGGGTCCTCTGCTAGAGCAACAGGTGCTCTTATCTACTGAACCGTCTCTCCAGCCCCAAGAAAATTATTCTAAAACATTTCTTTGTTATCCAAAAGTTTTACTATTTATTAAATATGAAAGCAACTTTGCATACTAATGAGATTATGTTCTTGTTTATTTCTTTATAAAGAATAAATCTTGACTGGAATATTTGATACTGCAGGACACTGAGAATCTTCAATATTTTTCAGAGTTGACTGATATTTTGAGAGCCGAGATTCCCACTTCAATAAATATGTATTACAAAATGGCAGCAAGGTATTTACAGCCATTTCAGAAATTCTGTCTTAGTCAAGATTCTTGTAACAGTTTTTTAATGAAACTCAAGTCAGCAACTGAAACAGCAAACATTTGAGCGCAAACCAGTCCAAAGATGTACTACATGGTCCTTACACACTGAGGAATGATGGAGGAAAACTGTAGCACGAATCTTAAATGGTCTTATTAATAAGAACAAACAAGAGCCGGGTATTGGGGTGACCGCTGGAAGATCAGAGAAGCAGAACCAGCCACAGCTACCTCATCTTGCCAATTCCTCAGTTGATCCTGTTTCCTCAGACTGGAAGCCTCTGAGTCCTCATCCGAATGGATCTCAGCTGAACTGCTGCTCAAAAGCCTAAAAGCTTAACCAGCCTAGTTCCTGGTTTTCACGCCTTATATACCTTTCTGCTTTCTGCCATCACTTTCTGGGATTAAAGGTGTGAGTCACCATGCCTGGCTGTTTCCAGTGTGGCTTTGAACTCACAGAGATCCAAATGGATCTCTGCCTTCGGAGTGCTAGGATTAAAGGTGTGTGTGCCATCATTTTCTGGCCTCTGTATCTAGTGTTCTGTTCTCTGACCCCAGATAAGTTTATTAGGGTGCACAATATTTTGGGGAATACAATATCACCACAAAAAAACATTACATTTTGCTTTCTGGCTAAAGGTTCATCAATCTTATTGATTTTCTTGGAGAACCAACTCTTCATTTCATTGATTCTTTGTACTGTTTTTGTTGTTGTTTATTTTGTTGATTTCATCCTGAATTTGATTATTTCTTGTCATCTATTCCCTTTGGGTGTTACTTTTTCTTCTTGTTCTAGGGCTTCCAGATGTGCTGTTAAGTTAATAACATGGGAGAGCTCTCATTTTTTTATGTAGGCACTTAGTGTTGTGTACTTCCCTCTTTCAGAACACCTTCGTTGTGTCCCGTAAGTTTGGGCATGTTGTGTTCTCACTTTCATTTGATTCTAAAAAGTTTTAAGTTTCTTCATTTCTGGCTTGACCCATTTTTCATTCACAGTACTGAGTTGTCAGTTTCCACCAGCTTGTAAGCTTTCTGTTGTTTCTGTTGTTGTTCGTATCCAGCTTCTATCTTTGACGGTCAGACAGGATGCAGGGTGTTATTTTATTTTCTGTATCTGCTGTGACTTGTTTTTAATTAAAGCAAAACCAAACTCCAGGAGTGGTGGCACAACTCTAATCCCAGCCCTTGAGAAGTGGATGCAAAAGGACCAGAAGTTGAAGGTCACCCTCTGCAGCACTAGTGAGCTTGGGGCCAGCCTTGGCTAAATGAGACCCTGTCTAAACAGAACAAAAGAGATAAGCAAAAGGTAACTTAACACCTAGAGTTAGTATGTCTTTATGAGGATGTTTTGGACTCTAAGTATAGAAACCCAAACTGCAAATAGCTTATATAGCAAGAAAACTGTCTTCAGTAAAGGGGTAGGTGGCTCCACATTAGTACACCTGCTCAGTTGTGTCATCAAAGATCAGGTCCTAATGTTGAGCGCCTCCCTTTGGGAACAGAATGGCTATGGTAGGTTCAGGTAGTGCTTACTCTTCCTATCTATCTCTTTAATGTTCTCTCTCTCTCTCTCTCTCTCTCTCTCACACACACACACACACACACACACACACACACACACACACACACAC
>CABHPH010140488.1:38266-53360 GCA_902168325.1 Peromyscus nudipes
CACACACACACACACACACACACACACACACACACACACACACACACATACTATCCAGAGACAAGACATTATAAACTAAAATGCTAACAAAAGAAAATGTTAAGCATCTATAGTGGTTTTGGTGGTTCTATGCTAGAGATGTGAAGCCCCGCCCCCTGTCATCCTGGTATTCCTGATATTAGGACTTTTAAGTCAGAGGAGTGTTCTTTTGTCAGACACACAGTTAAGTAGGACCTGTGACAGTCAAAAAATAAAGTGATAAAAGCTGCTTCCTAGCACCTTGATTTTGTTTGCTCCTGAGTTCCATGGCCTTCAGCAAGTCATTTAAAGTGTCTCGGGCTTGTTTTTCTTCTGTTTCTCATAAAGGAGTTGACAACTGTAACCTGTGAGTTAAATGAGTTCGTGCAAGAGCTTCAACAGTTCTGACACAGATGAGTTCTGGGGGAGGGCTGAGGAGGAGGTCCAGTGGCTACGAGCACTCGCTGTTCTGCAGAACTGGAGTTCAGTTGCCAGGACTGTATTGTAGGCCAGCTCACAGCCACCTGGGACTTCAGCCTCATGGAGCACCTGCATGAATGTGTGCACATGCATGCACGCGAGCGCGCGCGCGCGCGCGCACACACACACACACACACACAAAGTAAATAAATAAATAATAAAATTAATCTTTAAAAACTAAATAAATTTTGTAGAACCCCTAGCTGTTATTATAATACAATTTAAGGAAAATTAACTGATACACACAAAAGATTTAGAACAATGCCTTTAGCGTGGTGAGATTTTAGTCAGTCTGTGCTACCACTATTACTATGGCTCTAGATAAGAAGATTGAGGAAGATGATGAGAGCATGGGAGCACACATCCATAATCTCAGCACTCAGGAGGGTGGGGAGGGAGGATGAGAACCTGGGGCCAGCCTGTGCTCCACTCTGAGTTCATACTAGCCTAGGTTACAAAGCAAGATCTTGTCTCAAAAAATACATATATATGGAGAGAGAGAAAGGGGGGGAAAGGAGAGAGGGAGGAGGGAGAGAGGGGGAGGAAGGGAAGGGAAGTGTCATGAAACACAGGACTAATTTACTGATTTAAAACGGACTCATCTGTATGAAATGTTTTCCTCTTAACTGCCATGATCACAGTATACTCTTGTTGAACATCTTTTGTTAACTGCAGAGTAACTGCTCAGTGAAAGTCATCAATACAAATACGTTCATATAAACTTTTAGGGGCTGGAGGTGTGGCTCCGTGATTAAAAGCTCTCACTACACAATTGTGAGAACTGGGAATCCAATCGTAGCATTCCCGTAAAAAGTCATGTGTCCAGTGCAGACGTGTAACTTAACTGGGAGTTGGGGGTGCAGTGGGGGCGTGGCAAGCCAGGAAAATCACAGCAGCTTTCTGGGTTCCAGCTAGCTGAGAAAATGTCTCAAAAGAATGTGTGGAGAGTGATGGAGGAGGACACCTGACCCCTTCGTCTGGCCTCTCTGTAGTAGTACATAGGCACACGTAGACATGTACACACACATACATACAAGTGAACACATGCTCACATAGACACACGGGCGCACACACAAATAATAAATAAATCTACGTGAAAAAAATCTGAATTGTGAAAATCATTTCTTGGAAATTCTCCTGTACAGAACTGCAAAAATGGCTCAGTAGGTAAGAGTCCAAGTATGAAGACTTGACTCTGAGTCCCGAGAACCTCCTTAAAGGCCGGATACACAGCGTAAGTGTCTGTGATCCCAGCACTTTTCTACAGGGAGATGGGAGGTGAAGACAGGAGAATCCCCTGTCTCAAACACGTGAGAAGGCAGGGACTGACCTGCAAGGCTGACCTCTGACCTCCAAAGACATGTTGTGGCACATGTACCTTCATTAACACACATGAATGTGCACATACATGCATGCATACATGCAGGAGGAAGTTTATACACATAAATACTTGACCCCACCCCACTAATGGTAGCAAATTAGAAAATGAGATTATAATTGTTAAAACAGTGGAACTATCGTTATTTCAATACTACGAACTAAACATGTTTTATTCCAATTTTACACGTTTTCTCCACAATGTCATCTTTTTCTGTTCTGGTATTCAATCCAGAATTTTAAGCAGCATTCATTATCTTCTCTCTTAAGCACCGGGTAATCTAGGCCAGGTCCTCATCCCTCATTTCTCGAAGCCTTGGTACTTCTGATGGAGGTTGGTCTGTAATTCTACAGCATGTCTCTCCTTCAGAGTTTGATGGACTCTTGTGATTCGATTGGGGTTCTAAATCTGACAAGATCATCACAGAAGAGATTATTCTGTCCTCGGTGCATTGTATCAGAGGGCATGTGAGGTTAATGTCTTATTATTGGTGACTGGTCACTTGTCTTCGATGACATGGGTAAAGTTTCTCCTCTGTAAAGTTACCCAATTTTTTCTTGATAATTGATCAATATTTGAGGATAGTGTGAAAACTGTCAGAATCAAAATGAAATCAATGTATCATCTCAACACAATAAAGTAAAATAAAATGGAGCTACAATGTTGTGAAGGAAAGGTTTTCACGAATGGCTGCCTGATGACAACGATCACAAAAGATTCTTCCAAAACTCCAGCCTTGTACATGGCTACTGCAGCCACGAACAAAAAGCACATTTCTGAGGACATCTGCCCGGCAGCTGTCTGTTTGATTTCAAACCAGCGCCACTCATCATTATTCTCCATGGCTAAATATTGTTGCAAAATGCTTTGTGTAGTCCTCCTCAGATCTTGCCTTTAAAAGCCTCCCTTTGCCTCAGCCTCTTTGAAGCCTGTCAGAGTTTACCTTGGCACATGTGTTCCCATGGCAATGCTACTAACTCTCTCCCCTAACGTTGTAGAACACAGTCAGGCAGTCAGAACAGTCTCCATCTTCATCAGAACAGCTGTGCCTGATTGCAAGAGTCCATCAAGCATGATTGGGCGAGTGGACCATTGACACTCTTACACAGAAAGACATGGGGAGGCTATTGGACCCTCTCCTGAGAGTCGGCTGACCCTCGTGGCTATTTGTCATTCTACCCTAATTTCATGTGACCTCTGGAAGTGCTAGCATAAGGCAGTGTTGGCATTCACCTTTAATCCCAGCACTCGGGAGGCAGAGACAGGTGGATCTCTGTGAGTTCAAGGCTAACTTGGTCTACAGAGTGAGATCCAGGACAGCCAGGGCTACACAGAGAAACCCTGTCTCAAAAATAAAAATAAGCAAAAAATGTAGGCAACTCCATCTATTCTGCTATAGGGAACCCATTTTCCATGCTGGTGAAGATGCCAGTATTGCTGCTTTGGGGTCACCAACCCTCCTGACAGTGACCCCTCACTCAGACTTTGCAACTAAGCCCAATAATTTCACCAGTTCCTGGGATGAATTTTGGTGCGATCACGCTTCGGTTTGTCATGGTGATGTTGTGAGGAGCAAGAGGAGCACGTAGATGTTCACATCTCCCCAGGGAAGTAATTCTTGCAACACTATTTTGGAAAATCTCTCTCTGACCGGTATTTAATTAACAGGGTGTGTGTGTGTGTGTGTGTGTGTGTGTGTGTGTGTCCGGGTGGAAGTATGATGTGTGTGCACATATGTGGGGGTTTGCACATACGTACCAGAGCATATGTATAGAAATCACAGGACCTTGGACATTCATCCTCACCTCCCAGCTTGTCTGAGCAGGGTCTCTTGACAGGAAATTTGTGAGTCTAGAAAAATATTCTGCATTTCCCGAAACCTTTTTCTTTGTGTGTATATGGGTGCTCACCTGTTTGTGCAGCACATATGTACATGTGTCCATAGCAGTCGAAAGAGAGAGTCAGAGTCCCTACAAGTGGAGTTACAGGTTTTAATCCACCTGGCAGTTGGCTGGGAACTCAGCCAACATCCTCTGCAAAAGCAGCACGTGTCTCTACCTCCAGCCCCTCCTCACACTTTTGCCCACTAATTTTAGCATCCATCAGTGGGTCTTCAATTACCATGGTGTTTACCTGGTGACTGCTTGTCTCCATTTCCTTTACATTTAATTAGAATTCTCCAAGGAAAGCTGCCCCCTTGCCCCTGTCTGCTTATTTATTTAGTTTTTATGTCAGCATAAATTCATAGATAATACCCTTATTGTGTTATAACAACACTATCGTTATTTATATTTTGCTGATTCTTACAGCATTCATGTGAACTCCATCCCTTTTCAGGCACTTTCTCAAATTCATGCCACAAACCGGTCGGGTCAGGGACTTGTAGTGAGTTCCCTCAGAACCACCCTGCCCACACCCTCTTCACATTCTCAGTCTCGAAGCTCCTACACCATGAGTCCTCCAGAACCAAGCCTTCTGGAACTACCTCCACATTCCAAAGCCTACATCCCAATGTTTAGCTCATGCGCTGGCCCAGCCTGAAGCAGTCTAGAATCTCACATCAGACACACAATCAAGGAAAGAAGTCCACATGCCCAGGTCACAAAGAAAAGACACAAACAATATGAAATGCCAAGACAGGATGTCCCGCAACAAACCCACTAGTCTTATAAAAATGTTCTCCAGTTAGAATTACTCAAAGGGGCCCTAGGACACAGAATTTAAAAGAACAATCAGAAACATCATCAAATAATTCAGAGTTCAAAGAACACATGTACATACACACATACACACACACACATTAATAATAAAATAAAAAATTAGATGATATTTAAAGTAATTATAAAATTGCTTGAGGCAATGTTAACAAAATGAAGGATAGAATATAGAGTTTCAATTTCAATAACATAACTATAAAGAATAAAAATGTACAAAAACAAAAATGTGAAAAAAGCGGGGCTGGAGAAATAGCTCAGTGGTTAAGAGCGCTGCCTGCTTTTCCAGAGGACCCTGGTTCAATTCCAGCACCCACATGGCAACTCACAACTGACTGTAACTCCTGTTCCAGGGAATCCGACACCCTCACACAGACATACATGCAGGCAAAACACCAATGTACATAAAATGCAAATATAAATTTTTTTAAATGTGAAGTCATTTCATAAAATGAAAGTCATTTCTCTTTGACATAGTTAGCATTATTCACAGATTTTTTCTTTCTTTGAAAACTTATTGTTAACCTTTTATCCTGTACTTCAATTAAAGTGAAAATCCTAAAATCATCATTACTCACTAGGCTGAAGCAGACACTTTTCTAGGGACAGAATTGCCACACTCACCAGAAAATAACACAGGACACATGGTCAAATCTGAATTTCAGATATGTGAGAAAGTTTTCACTAACATTAATAGTTCACATGCAATATCTGGGACATGTTTAGCTTTGTAAAATTACTATCACTTCTCTGAAACTTCAATTTAACTGAACTCCCTGTATTTTACCTGGCACTCCTGGGGGAGGGCGAGAAGCAATATGTTAGTATTTTAACATACTATTCTGTGCCTTTGTAAAGAATCTGGCAGGACATACTTTCACATTAGATGGTACAAAAATTACTTGCCTACCCCATCCATATTCACACTCCCTTCCAACATGGCCAATAGCAGGAAGAGCTCTCCTTCCATGGATAGAAAAAGGCTGCAGGAAATGAAGCCCTCTAAATGATTGTGAAAGATATTTAACGCCGTGTTTACCTCAGCCAGACCAACCTCAGTTCACCCTAAGGTAAACAGATGGTGGAAGGAATAGAGGTGATGGGGTCTAGGGCTGCAAGAGGAAAAATAAACGGCCCATGGTACCAGGAACAGAGCAAAGAGGTCTGTTCCTGAAGCAAATGCAACTAAAGGCATATTTGGATTGCAATTAGGTTGGAATGACGCCTGTCCAGACCACTGCTAATGTTCTATTTGTGCCTCGAAGTCTAAGCTAAAGTCCTAAACAGATGACTCAAGATCTATTCCCAGCAAAGCTTGCTATACTGCCTCCTTCCAATATCAGATTCCTGGAATCCAAAGCAGTCATTTAGAGAACACCAGAAAAAGCGTCTTGGGGCTTTAACCACTGAAAATTTCAAGTCTAACAAGTTTCCGTTGCACGAGAAACTCATGCCGATACCTCACATAAGCTCTGTTGCCAGCTATGTGAAAACCACTGGCTCTCAAAGCTGGAATAGGCTCACACCCTTCTTGCATCTCAGTCCTCTGGCCACTCCCACAGACAACAGCAGGACATAGTCACAACTTGACCAGAGCACCACTAAAGTCCTCTTACTTCCCACATAAGTAGCTTCTGCTGCTGCCGTCACATTAACAACACTGCAACGTGAGCGCAACTCCTTCTAGGCTATTTGCTCCCTTGGAAGCCAGCAATATAGTTCAAAGGAGCTAGCCACCAAGCCTCACTACCTGTGTTCAATCCCAAGACCCACGTGGTGGAAGGAGAGAAGAACTGATTCATGCAAGTTGCCCTCTGACCTCGGGATGTGCCCTGTGGCACATGTATGTCTACACACACACACATAAATGCACATACACACACACACACACAAACGCACAAATAAATAAATAATTGTGTGTATGCATGTTGAGCTCCAAGCCTCGGAATGGTTTGTAGACATCATTCCTTCTACTCAGAGGCTCCTGAAAGCATCGTGGATGGCTGAAACGGTGTGGAATCTTGAGGCAGAAAATCTGGATTTAGGTACTTTCTCCATCCGTGGATTCCAATGCTTGCTACATGTCTTAGAATAACTTCCTTAGCTCTTTATACTCCCTACCTATGAGAACTAACTATTCTATCCTGTTTATCTCATAGACTTTACATATAAGAATATGGGGGGATACATCAGAAAGCATCTTAGGTTTTATTGCTGTGATGAGACACCATGACCACAGCAACTCTTATAAAAGAAAACATTTAATTAAGGCTGGCTTACAGTTCAGGTTTAGTCCATTATCGTCATGGTGGGAAGAATGGTAGCATGCAGGCAGATATGGTGCTGGAGAGGTACCTGAGAGTTGTACATCCAGATTGGCAGGCAACAGGAAGAGAGAGCAACAAGGGACCTGGCTTGAGCTTCTGAAACTTCAAAGGCCACCCCCAGTGACACACTTCCTCCATCAAGGCCACACCTACTCTAACAAGGCCACACCTCCTAATAGTGCCACTACCTATGTGCCTATAGGGGCCATTTTTATTCAAACCACCACAGAAGAGTTAGAACTCTAACCTGCTAGGGGAATGGCACATATCTGTCAGCCTTCATTGTGTGCTGGGCACTGAGCTTCTCTCCTCAAACGTGCACAGTAACAGCACCAGGTGAAGATTGTTCCCATTCTACAAGTGACTCTACCGAGCCAAGGAGAACTTAAAGATCTTGATAAGCACACTGCACTTACACTAAACTGTGGACTTGGGATTTGAACCCAAGCCATCTGGCAGCCAGGTCACTGAGCAACTCTCCTGTGCTACCCTCGAGATCTAGTGGACAAAGGCCAGGATGAAGCTGCTTCCTGAGGCAAAAAGGCAGTGCTGGGGTGGGCACTTCTGCAGCCCTTTCCTTCTGCACACTTAACTGTGGATGCCCTTGTAAGTCTGATTTGGAGGAATCAGAAAGACTCACTGCTTTTAAAAGGCTTTTCCATGCCTAACCATTATTGTTCCGAGGAGCCTATCTGGCCCACAGCATGGTCAAATTTGCATAGAAGTGTAATGTGCCACAGTACAGTCCTGCAGTTCCAAGACAAATCAGGAACAACCGAATACATTTACAGTCATGCAGTTAGCCTTTCTACTGCTCACTGGGTGTAATGAGAAATTACCCAGACATACTGATTGGGGGAGAGGGGGATATATGTTCATGTGTATATGGGTTGGGAGAGGGTTTGTGTGAGAAACTGAAACTCAACATCTGGTGTCTTCCTCTACAACTTCCACCTTATTTTTGAAAGAGGAACTCTCATGGAACCTGGAGCTTTTCCACTAACCTGGCTGGCCAGCAAGCCCCAGGATCCACCTCTTTCTGCCCACTCCATTCAGTGCTGGGTTTATAGACATGTGTCTTCCTGGCTCTTACACAGGTGCTTGGGATCCAAACTGTGGTCCATGCTTGTGGTAAAGGCACTTTAATCAGTGCGTGCTGAACATTGAAAAGGTGGACCCAACTTCTCTTAGACAATCACATAAAGATTGAATACACCTGCCTCCTTTCCCAGCCCAATGCAAAGGTGTCTGAAGAGTTAGGTCACCTGCCCATTCTGTTTGGTTTGTCTTTTCTTGGGATCTCTGCTGTGGTCCTTACAGACGAGTCAATAATGGGGCCTTGCTGGCCAGGCAGCCCAGCCAAATTAATTTGTCCCAGGCCAATGAGAGATCCTGTCTCAAAAATGCACAGAGGGCAATGATTCCTGAAATACAACACCCGAGGTTGTCCTCTGGCCTCCTTGGCCAACCACTGGAATAGTTGATATTTAAGGGTTCCTATCCACTGGAAAATCCGCATCATATCTGCAACTCTACAGGTGTGGACTTAAAAGTCTTCATGGTCTGCTTGTTTAAAAGACAAACAACACAATGGATCCAGCAATTCCTTCCTGAATGCAGTTCCACCTCCCACTGTTCAGAAGTTCATCTTGGCCCTTTAACTGCCTGTATGTTTATTCTGTAGAGAAAGAGGCTATCGTGTTTAGGAGTGCATGCAACAGTGAGGCTGGAAGGGACTAATAATAGAAGAGTTCTGGAACCTCCTGGAAACGTGTGAAGGAGTTTTTGCTGCATTTACACAGTCGAAAGGATGTGGGGTGTTGACAATCCTGGCAGGCTCAACAGATAAAAACTGCTGCTTGAATATGGCAAGGAACCAGCAGTGTGTGTGTGTGTGTGTGTGTGTGTGTATCTGTGTGTGTATCTGTGTCTCTGTGTGTTTGTGTCTATATCTATGTGTGTCTGTGTCTACATCTATAAGTCTGTGTCTGTGTGTGTTTAAGGGAGAGAAAAACAGGGGTGGGGCAAAGAGTCAGAATAAATGGCATGTCTATCCTCTTTTTACAATCTTCAGTCATTTTACTACATTATTAAATCCCTAACCTTAGAATGGGGGAAATCTTTAGAATGGTCCAAAGAAACCAAGAGAACAGAGCATGGGGGAAGGTAAAGGGAAGGGGGTGGCAGGGCAGGAGAGGGCAGGGGAGGGACAGAGGGAGGGAGGGAGGGAAGGGAAGGGACTCTGATATGCCCTCTCCCCTCACACACAGCCTTCCCTAATATCAGCATCTACCAGCACATTTGCAATCAGTGTGAACTAATATCTCACATCATTATCCAAAGCAGTTGGCAGTACAGTTCACGTACGTGTTACATATTCTGTGATTTAGAGGTGGCCACACAGATTTGGACAAATACATGCAAATAACATGAACTCCTTATAATCAAACAGAATAGTTAGTTGTACTGCCCTAAATATCCTCTTTGTTCTGCCTGTTCATCCCTCCCTACCTCTTAGTTCCTGGGAGTCATTGTCTCCATCTGTTTTTGTTGTTGTTGTTAGGTTGACTGTTTTTACTTCTCCAAATACCACAATGTGGAATTGCCCAGCATGTAGCCCTTCCTGCTTGATGTCGTTCACATAGTAATAGCACATAAGGTTCTCCCTGCCACTTCATGATTTGACAGCTCACTGCTCCGTTCAGAATCATGTGATAGCCTATGGATGTGCCTTCATTTATTGATCCATTGACCTGCCTGGGGCATCGCGGTCACTTTCAATTTTAGAGGAGTATAAATATAGGTTCAATAGACATCCCAGTGCAGGTTCTGTGTGGATAGACACTGACTTATTCAAGTAAATACCAAGGGGTGAGACTACTGGACTATCGGGTAGGGTGTGGTTGCTTTTGTAGTAGACTGAGCAGCCATTTGTGTTCTCATTGGCAATGACTGAGACGGGGTGGGTCTCCACATTATGACCTGTGTTTAACCTTTCTAATAGGTATATAAGTAGCATCTTGCAGGGCTGGAGAGATGGCTCGGCTATTAAGAACACTTCTGAGGACCCCAGTTCAGTCCCCAGCACTTAGTTGGACAGCTCACAACCTGTTACTCCAGCTCCAAGGGCTCCAGCACCCCCTTATGGCTTTCATAGGGACCTGCACACATGTGCCACACTCTCACACTGACACTCACACACATACACATGAATAAAAATCCTTTTAAATGTTTTTTTAAAGTAGCATCTAGTGGTTTTCACTTGTGATTCTGTCGTGATGTCGTGTCCAGCTTCTGTCGTATACTTGCTTTCTATCTGTGTTTTCTTAGGTGAAGTACTATTCAAGTCTTCTGTGTTTTTATTGGTCAGTTTGCTCATTTTTTCATATCCAAGTTCTAAGAGTGACCGGTTGTACTGGCTGGTTTTGTGTCAACTTGACACCAGCTAGAGTCATCAGAGAAGGAGGAACCTCAGCTGAGGAAATGCCTCCATGAGATCCAGCTGTAAGGCATTTTCTCTATTAGTGATCAGTGGGGGAGGGCCAGCCCACAGTGGGTGGTGCCATCCTTGGGCTGCTGGTCCTGGGTTCTATAAGAAGGTGAGCTGAGCAAGTCATGGGAAGCAAGTCAGTAAGCAGCATCCTCCGTGGCCTCAGTATCAGCTCCTGCCTCCGGGATCCTTCCCTGCTTGAGTTCCTGTCCTGACTTTCTTCAGTGATGAACAGCAATGCTGAAGTGTAAGCCAAATAAACCCTTTCCTCCCCAACTTGCCTTTTGGTCATGGTGTCTCGCTGCAGCAATAGAAACCCTAACTCAGACACCTATATATTTTGGATAACACTCTGTGGTGGACAGAACAGCCACTAGATACAAAGGCTAGAAAATGGTGGCACTCACACCTTTAATCCTAGCATTCCAGAGGCAGAAATCCATCTGTTCAAGGATACAGCTAAGCACGGTGACTCACGCCTTTAATCCCAGGGAGTGGTGGTAGAAAGCAGAAAGGTATGTATACAAGGCATGAGGACCAGAAACTAGAAGCATTTGGCTGTTTAAGCATTTGGCTGGTTAAGCTTTTAGGTTTTGAGCAGCACAGTTCAGCTGAGAGCCATTCAGGTATGAGGACACAGAGGCTTCTAGTTTGAGGAAACAAGATCAGCGGAGAAGTTGGCCAGGTGAGGTTAGCTGTGGCTTGTTCTGTCTCTCTGATCTTCCAGTATTCACCCCAGTAACTGGCCTCAGGTTTGATTTTATTAATAAGAACTGTTAAGATTCCTGCTACAACACTCTTCTTTTGGAGGTGGGGCAATGGGGATATGTTTATGGACTAGAAGTTTGCATTTTGTTAAAGTCTTGCTTATCATTCAGGGATTGTTCCTTTGGCATTGTATCTAAAAATGCGTAACTATGACCAAAGTCATCTAGATTTCTCCTGAATGGCCTTTCAGGATGTTATTTATCAGAAGATGGTTTTCACAGTGGTCATCACATACAAGAGTTCAAGTGACCCATGTCATCAAAATTGCCATCTGTGATTTTTTTTTATTTAAAGTCACGCTCATATGTTTACTCTAGTGTCATATTAAAGATCCAAATTTTGTTTTCCCATTGATTAATGATGTTGAAGGTCTCTAAGCCTCAAGCATCTATTTCTCAGATCCCCTGGCCATGGGCATTGTCAGTTCTTGTGACTTCATATTTATTGTGGCCCCTGGAGAATATGTGATAGTCACGGAAACAAGTGTACAAACTCTCAATGGCCCAAACTTGCCTGTTCAGCAGCTTCAGCCGCTGATTGCATCCTCCATCCTCCAGGATGAAAATGGGCTTCACGACATCTCTGTCTCCCAATTCCAGATACAATCCCAAACCCTCTTCATCTTCTACTTCGCTTGTATCATATGGACCCATCCAGGGTCTTCAGGTCTTCAGTGGGACCTGGTGTGATGGGTGGAGCAGAGATGCTCCTGGTGGCTAAAGAAACAAAGACTGACAGCCTTGCTGTGTTGCCAAATTGGATGAGTGAAGTAACCTCCCTTTGCTTTGGATGCATGCCCATAATTGCAGGTGGTACACAGTAGGAACCCCACTCCGTCTGTTCAGAATACACGGCATGTTAAGTGCACTATTAGTCTGTCATGAACCGGAACTCAGATGTGTAACATCCTTGGCAGGTCTAGCTCAATGGGCCCCTCTCCTAAGTTCCCAGACGTGTGTATTTTCAGCATGAACTGAAGCATGGGGTTGCCGCTGAAAGCGCTATCATTTGGATGTGCGCTGACAGGTCCTATATTAGATTTTCTTTTGCTGTTTCACACAAATTGTTGTTTTGACAGGTGCCATTTAATTTGGTTGGCAGGACCCTGTCTACTGTTTTCTTCTTCAGATCTCTCTGGATTTCTCCTACATGGCATAATTACCAACCTGACACACTGGATAGACTGACTGACCAGTGGTGAGGGTAAAAAAGCTCCAATTGGCAAGTTCTAGCAAAGACTCTAACAGTGTTCTAGAAGCCCAGAAGCCCTCCTGTGGCAATTCCTCTCACAGGGTGATTTAAATGTGCTTTAGGATCCCCTTTCCCCCCACTCTGGTGAATTATTGATTCCTCAGTCTTGAAATGGACATTCAAATAAATTCTTGGCCAAGGAATTTGATGACCCTGTGTGACTTGCCAGATGGAAACATCCATCCTGTCCACAGCAGGTCCATGGGCATCCCCGGGGTGTTATTTAGTGGCCTCTGTGAGGAATCACAGCGTGTTTGCCCTCCTCAGCTGTGACACCCGAGGAGAATTATGTCCCCTGCTTTCTGTTGATAGAAGATGAGTTTAGGGGAAGAGCGGAGCCGTCCTTGGGCTCACTGATTTAAGATGAAGACAGTAGCCACGTTTTATGAGTAATATCTCCGGGGACTAGAACGCTCTATGCTTCTTTTAGAAGGGAGAATTTAGAGAAAAGAGCATCTTTTCCCCCTCCCCGCCCCTGTGCCATTTTTAAAAAGCTTTTCCTTTACAAACAGGACTTTCTCTTTGTGTTCTGCCACTTGGGTACTGTCTGTATTTGAATTCCTAAGCTCAAGGGTCCCCTCTGTGTGTCTGTTGACATTTGTTTGTGTTACCTTAAGGCTGCTGGGATGTGGCCATGCCTGTGGAATTGATGCACACCAGCTCTCTCACAGTCTGTACAGTGTGTACATTTTCCCATCAGCCTACCCGTACCTCTGTTCAGGTTCTTTGTCAGGGCTGTGTGACCCCTCTCTGCCTTCTGTGCTTTGCCTTTGACTGATGCTCTCAGCAAGACTAGGAGTAGCTCATTCTGCCGAGAACACAGAGAAAGCCTTCTGACCCTTGGAAACAGTTGTAGACCTTTGTTCCTGGTCTCTTTTAATCTACTAGGGGAACTACTGTCACACGAATTAGAAGGACGTGAATGATACTGATATTTCGTGTCTGGAAGGCAGGAGGCCACCAGAGGAAGAGCCTGTCTTTCATGGGTCTATGAGCTACACCCAGCAGGCTGCCCAGACCTCCACACTGTGGAAGATGTGGTTTGATGAGCTTTACTAGCCAGTCAATACCCTTCCCAGAGTAGTCTACATGCCAAGACTGCGGTGTAGGATAAAGGCTGGGATATCTTGGCCCAGTGTGGAACAGCCATTCCACCCCCTGCACTCCCAGGAGTCCAGGCTGGTGTGGAGCTGATGTAAGAGTTTGGCATCTCCCTCTGGATACACCTGTCCTAGCTGCAGATCCCAAAGATAGTGCCCAACCAACACTGTAGAACTCTGACTTCCAGAGATGACCTGGCCCACGCAGAAGTTGAAAGGTCACCAGATCTTCGCCAGAGACTCCAGTCATTCGCGGCTAGCTGCCCACTCTAGCTATATATAATCCTGCCCCAATATAGAGGAGTGAGAGACTGCCCAGGGTCGTGATTCCAGTGGTTTAACTTTCATGAATTACCATGTGTGCTGGGACAGGACAGCTGCCGGGGGGACACTTGGGAATCTTGTAGTACCCCTCACCCAATGCCCCTGTAAGTAACCCCAACAAACTCATTATTTTGCCAAATTGAATATGGGTAAAATTATTTTTTGGTCTGGAATTGCCCCCGAGATGAATTAGGAATAGAATCCCCAGGAAAAGTCACGTAACAAGCATTCTGCACATGACACTCTGGGGACCCGACATATGGTATATAGTAAGAGAGAGGACATCATCATGGAGCAATGTCTTCTTTATCCTCATTGGATGCTGTGACAAATAACAAACAGTGCTAGCCTCCTTCCTAAGTACCACACCAAAGAATAAGAGCTACAGTGTTTCCTCATCAGCAACATCAGTGGCCAGGCATTCTCTTACAGGGTGTGTGTGTGTGTGTAGCTAGAAAGACAGACAGTCATTTTCTTTTTTGGTACTGAGGATTGAACTCAGAGCCTCATGTAATGCTCTACTACTGAGCCATATCCTAGCCCTTATATTTATTAGAGATAAGTATGTATGTATCTATATACACATACATGTGTATGTATTCCTTTCTAGGATGTCCTTGAACTTACTATGTAGCCAAGGATGACTTTGAACTCCTGATCTTCCTGCCTGTATCATCTCAAGTAGACTGGGATTATAAAGTAAATATTATACTCATTTTGTGAACCAGGAAATAGATTTAGGATGTGAAGCATCTTGATTAGGCCAAAAAGCTAAAATGGATCTATGGCTTCAGTCTATCTACCTCCAACCCCCCACCCCATGACAGTGAGCTTTAATTGTCAAATTGATATAGGGTCACTTGGGAAGAGAGTCTCAATAAGGGATTGTCAACGTTGTGTTGGCCTGTGGGAATGTCTGTGGAGGTTGGCTTAATTAAATTAATTGATACGGAACTAATCAGTCCACTGTAGGTGGCACCATTCCCTAGGTGTGCTCTGAATGGATCCTGCTCTGTACAAGAGTGGAGAAATCAAGTTGAGCACAAGCAAGCAGCAGACATTTTCATTTCTGTCTTCTCTTGACTGTGGATATGCAAGTCCCCACCTTGACTTCTCTGCAACGATAGATTCTACAACCTGGAACTGGAAGCTGGAGCACACCCCTCTCTCTGCCTAAGTCGTCTTTGTCAGAGTATTTTATCACAACAGAAATGGAACTGAACCAGCCCCAGCCTCCCTTCGCT
>CABHPH010140489.1:2683-31448 GCA_902168325.1 Peromyscus nudipes
ATTCCATGCAGACTGTCCTCTGTTTACCCTCCTGCATTCCATGCAGATTGGGCTCTGTTTACCCCCCTGCATTCCATGCAGACTGTCCTCTGTTTACCCCCCTGCACTCCATGCAGACTGGGTTCTGTTTACCCCCCTGCACTCCATGCAGACTGTCCTCTGTTTACCCTCCTGCATTCCATGCAGACTGTCCTCTGTTTACCCTCCTGCATTCCATGCAGATTGGGCTCTGTTTACCCCCCTGCATTCCATGCAGACTGTCCTCTGTTTACCCCCCTGCACTCCATGCAGACTGGGTTCTGTTTATCCTCCTGCCCAGAACCTTCCTCTCTCCCACGGCCCCTTTCATGTCAATGTCGAATTACCCTCTTCTTGCCCCTGCCCTCCCCTAAAATCCCTTCTTCCCAGCTCATTGCCTCCTTTCTCGTTTGATCACACACACACACACACACACACACACACACACACACACACACACACACGCACGCACACACCTAGGTCCAACAGACAAAAGAAAATGTGGTGTTTGTCTCTGAATTTAGCTTATCTCACTTAACGTAGTATGTAATGATTCCCATTCCATCTGCCTCCCTACAAGTGTTATCATTTCACTCGCCTGTGCGTCTGTGCCTTGTGTTCCTTCCTGTCCATCTGCCGGGGGACACCTGGGCCCGGCCGATGTCTCAGCCCTTGTGAGCAGTGCAGCACTAGTCCAGTATGTGCGTGTCTCGGGTAGGAGGTCAGGAACGGTAGAGCTGGGGTAGATGGTGGATCTGTGTTTAGTTCCCAGTAGTTTGGAAACACCGGTGCTCACTCTCGCCGGCAGTGAGTGGGGTCTCTGCCCTGCATCCTCTCTGGCATTGGTGGCATTTGTTTTCTCAGGGTTAGCCATTCTAACCGGGGTGAGGCAGAATCTCAAAGCAATTTTAATTTTAATTTGCTTTTACATGATAGCTGAGAATGTTGAGCCAATCTTTAAACATATGGGGAGTATGTATATTTCTTTTTTTTTTTTTAAGAATTATCTAATCATTTCATTAGTATAGTTACTAATTGGAAGGTTAGAAGTTTTGGTGACTAATTCTTGTACTCCTTTATGTGCTCTGGATGTTAATCCCTTGTATGATGTGTATTGCCAAAGGTTTTTTTTTCCCCCATCCAAATAAGAATAGCATGTTAGCGAGCCCTAGATCCTGACATGAGAGTGAAAGGAAGATTTTCTCTCTAAAACATGACAAAAACATTTTAGTTGAGGTCTTAATTTCTCTCTTCTAAGAATTAA
This sequence comes from Peromyscus nudipes, assembly GCA_902168325.1. Classification (NCBI taxonomy): domain Eukaryota; kingdom Metazoa; phylum Chordata; class Mammalia; order Rodentia; family Cricetidae; genus Peromyscus; species Peromyscus nudipes. The sequence goes on from CABHPH010140489.1 coordinate 3,966, forward strand.
CAGTCAAGCGATCACAATTATGAAAGATTTGATGGAGCTTGATTTATGACGCTAGTATAACTTGCTGTGATAGATAATATAATAATTTATAAAGCATTTTACTGTATCTGCACTAGTTAATTTTTCATGGGTTGTGCTTAAAAAACAAAATCAAAACTATAATTAGCCTGAAGCCATCTCTGCCTCCCCCCCCCCCCACAGGGTTTCTCTGTGTAGCCCTGGCTGTTCTGGAATTTACTCTGTAGACCAGGCTGGCCTTGAACTCATAGAGATCCGCCTGCCTCTGCCTCCTGAGTGCTGGGATTAAAGGTGTGCACTACCACGGCCTAGCTCTGTCTTCCCTTTCAAATGTGTGGTTAGGTAACGGCGTGCCTTAGTCCATGGATACAGTGTTAAGGAAAATGTCTTACAGAGGAGCTGTGTTAATACAGTGCTGGAGAGCTTCTAGAAATGTCCGTCTCTTGTTTGGTTCATCCTAGCTCTATCCATACCCCAGCGGTTTGTAGCCTCCAGCATTAAAGACTTGCCGTTTCCCTCCCAAGTTGTTTCAAATGTCTTTCCCCAGTTAGCACAGTGCCTTAGTGCCTCCTGACACGTCTCCCTCTTCATAAGGTGTGTTCTGGCAATCTGTGAACATTTATTTACGAAAACAAACAGAAAATAAACAACAAAGAACCCTGGGGATGTTTTAAATGCTACTTTGTTTTTTCTCTCCTTTCTTCCTTCCTTCCTCCCTACCCACCCCCCTCCCTCCCTCCCTTCCTTCTCTCCTTCCCATTAGGAGAACGACCTTTGAATCTCCGAATGCCTGATGTACAGAACAGACAGCCCCATCATTTTGTGGTCGATGGGGAGCTGAGCAGACTTTACTCCAGTGAGGCCAAGTCCCACTCATCAGGTGAGAATGCAGTGTCTGCGACAGGAGAAAACCTGGGTGACATTCCCTTAGCTCTGCTGAACAGTCCCCCTTGGAAATCATAGATTACCAGAATATTAGCCAGCCTCTTTGAGAGTTATAGTATTGTAAGGAATGACAAGGAAGAGTCATAGAGTTCAGACTATTGGATAAGCCATTGTATGGATGGCAGCCTGTAGCTAGTTTAAGCTGAGTAATAAATGGTTATGATGAGTTGGACTGGCTCTCCTTTCCTGACAATACTGTGATATGACGCAGGTGGGCTCCACATCTGGTCTCTTGCTGAGAAAGCCTTGTGTACCAGAACCTGACTATGCATGCAGATAGGTGCATTTTAGGGTGCAGTTTTATGATATTTACCCAAGTAAAATGAATCGCACAGCATTGGCTAGTAGATGCCAGCACCACTTAGGAGAGTCTGGTGTCATTCAGCCTTTGAGTAAAAGTCACTGTAGGAATCACTTGATCACAGTCTTTGGTTTTAGAGATGGGGCAGCTGAGACCAGGCGGGACAGTTTGCTGGATTTGTATGTTAAGTCGTAGGAACAGGACTTTACGCTGATGGTGGATTGAGGATTAACTAGGAAGTTGTCTAGACAGCCTGCATCTTTCTGTTCATGTTTCCAGGGGCAGAAAAGGCTGCTGTGCTAAATACTGTCCTCTACCTTGTGACCCTTAATCCACTGTTTCACACTGACTGTCAAAGAAGTTGACCAATGAAACTGTCCTAAAGTGATAGCAAATTGGTCTCCTATTTTTACCAGTATGGAAAAGCAAGCTCTTTCAAGTTCTTGACAAACTAACATGCTTTCCACAAACTCATATTGCTTCAAAGACCCTACATTAAAGAAATCCTGCAGTTACATTGGTTACATTTTGTGTCACTGTGGGGACACACTTGGTATCTCTGCTACATGGAGATAGTTAAGCTGGGATTTTACATAGAACAGAACAAAGGAATACCTAAAAAAGAGTTTTTGCTTTTCTTTTTAAGATTTAATTTTAGTTTTTAAACTTTTTATTTTTTGAGAATTTCATATGCTGTATTTTGATCATGTCCTTCCCATCTCAGTTTTTCCCCATCCTCCCTACCTCATTACCCACACAACTTGATGTTCTTTCTCTTAAAAAAAAAAAAAAGAAGAAAACAAAAGCCCACCCCCACCCCACACTCACAGAACAAAACCCCATGGAGTCTGATTCATGGTGGCCAGTGACTCCTGAACATGGGGCCTGTCTGGAGTGTGGTTGATATATGCCCAGTGTCAGTCCATTGAAAAATGTTTTATTTTTTTAAAAAATGAGTAGAAATGAGACAGATTCCATGTAGTAAGACCAAATGACCTGCAATTCGTTCTCCGTGCTTCTCATGGATTCCTCTGTAAAGTGGATACTTCACAGGTCCTTGTAAGCCATGAACAAGAGAGTGTGGGCCGCACAGCTGGTAAAAATTCAAGCACTGTGGCTGTTTGCTTACTCCTAAGTGCAATTTAAATCTCTTTCTGTATAGAGAGGCTGCCTACATACATTGGGCTACCTACCTGTGTTCAGACGTGTTGGTTCGCTTTCTATAGCCCTTTCAAAGGATGTGTGTGTGTGTGTTTCATGTATGTGTATTAGCCCACATGTTTTCATGTATATAATGTATTTATGTGTATATATCTCCAAGTATTAGTGCATTATGTAAAGATTACATTTCACATTGTTCAAATAACTTTTAAAACTCCATGGGACCTTTACTTATGAATGTAAACTTTTTCATTCTTTATTCCTACTTACCCCAGTTTACAGTGCCATGGAACTTTTAGACATAGTTTCATCTTTAACAGTGAGGATGTATTTCAATCACAGTTTTGTGGTAAATATTTTATCTATTAACATTTGTATGTGAAGGATCTGTTTGATTCTATACTTACCACAGTGCACTAAGCATTTTAAAAGGTCTGTTTATTCATGTACATTTTGTGTCTGCCCCTCGTCCTACTCTGTGTACAGATTTTCCTCATTTTAGAGGTAAGGGCATGAAGGTTCAGCTCACTCACATTAACTTACAGCTAGCAGTTGATGTAGTTGGGATTTAAATGTAACTGGTTTGTTTTTGGTTTTGTTTTGTTGTTTGTTTGTTTTTCATGAGACCGGGTCTTGCTGTGTGGTTCTGGCTGTCTGGGTACTCTCCACGTAGCTCAGACGGACATGGAATTTGAAGCAATCCCCCTGTCTCAGCATCCTGAGTCCTGGGAATACATCACTACCATGTTTAGCCAGAACCCATGTTTTTAACCATGAGTCTGTAAATACAATTCCATATGGAATTTCACAATTATGAATAGTTAATAATATTTGCTGTGAAGGCAGGGCTTAATAACTTGACTCCTTCTGGTTTTGTTTTATGCAGAGAGCCTTGGGATCTTAAAAGACTACCCTCACTCTGCTTTTACCTTGGAAAAGAAAGTTATTAAAACAGAGCCTGAAGACTCAAGATAGCTGAGATTCTCCCACCGTTCTCTGGAAATGGCACCAGATTTGAGGATAATGCTCCATCATAGAATAAGCCTTAATAACCAGTGTTGCCTCATTCAGCTCAAACAGATCATAGCCAAAGCGTAAGAACTCACACAGTCGTCTGTGGAAACCGGGACAAAGCCGCAGCCCCAGAGGAGGGAATCAAGAGAGCGTTGCAATGTAACAAACACTGACCATTACCTTCCTGTGTACGTTGTTCGTGTGGAAAGGCTCAATATTGTAGGCATTCACTATTTAAGAATGTACAATGTGTCTGTGTAATTTATAGAAGCCAATCTAGGTGTTGAGACCTTTTGGTCTAATAGATGTGGATACCATTCTTTTTACTTGAAATTTTGTTGTCTACTTTAAGTGTATTTACGGTAAATGTTACTCATCAACATTTAGGACTTTTGCAGTCATAAAAAGAAAGATTAAGCGATGTAGTTATTGGCACGGTGGCAGCAGCGACTGGAGGAAGATGGAGGCCAAATACGCAGTTTACACCAAGGAAAAGACGATGTACTTATTACTTGATTAAAATTGATTTTGGTTACTAGGAAATGTGTAGCCTTCACTAAATAATGCCACTCTCATTGGTTTAATCAATGCACAAATTAAAAATTGGAGTAATATTTCCAAGATGAGGTAGGCTACATTCAGGACAGCTGCTTAAGATGTAAGAAAGTGGGACAGAAGCCTTGAAATAAATGGGCTAATGTGTAAAAGCCTTGACTTAAGCATTGATGTTTCAGAGTATGTTAAGTAAATTAAGGCACAGTAAGTTAACCCTGAATGTGATAAAGATGGTGATGACGTGGGTGAATTGACATGGAGTGTGTGTTGTTTTTAGTTCTGCTTTAGACCACGGCTGTAATAAATATTAGTTCCTAATCTGTTCTGCTGAACTCTGTTGACCAAAGGTTAGATGAGATGTCCACACCAGAGTCTCTAATACTGTCACATGGTCACCTCTCATTCTGACCTGTAGAGGAGTGTTAAAGTAGAAACACCAGTAAACAACTTTTTATAGCATCAAAAGGCTTTCTTCCCTTCCTCCACGTTTCTGTTGGAACACGGCATTTTGCCTGTTAAGAAGTGTCTTAGGGACCTTGACCCCTGTTGCTACCTTGATGTGGATTATTGTGGTTTCACAGTGTGCTGTGAAGTAGAGCTAGGTGATACCATTTGAATAGAACATTCCGTTTTTAGTATTAGCCACAGCACTGGTCAGTGTCCCGGTACTTTCATGAACCATTTCCTGTATTCTGTAATCTATTTTGAGAAATTTTTGTGGTCCTTTTTTTTAAAAAATTGTGTCTTACAGTTCAAGTTTGTAGATTTTAACATGCAAGTTTTAAAAGATGCGGTGATCTTCCAGCTGGTGTTTGTCTGTCTTTCCTGGACCTAGAACCTGCATCTTTAAATCTAGAAGTTAGTTTCCTTAAGTAACCTACTTTTCTGACTTCCAAGCTTAGAGATAAAGAAGCACAAAAAAATTTCAGTAGAATACAGTTTTTATTTTGTAAACACTAATGTATTAAACTTGCTATACATTAAAGCAAATAATATATATTTTTATTTGAATGATGTATATAAATTAGATGTTATAACTAGTGAATTTTTTTTCATTTTGTTTAAGATATTTTCACTGAAAAGGGTCAATTGGTTACCTCAGTATTACAGCCAATATAATCCAAGGGACCATGTCTCCCCAAGTGTGTGTTATCCTTCATTGTGTGAATTCTGTTTAAGATGATGAGTGCACTTGCTTCCTGTGGCAATAAAGAATTTCTGTGCCTCATGGACCGATGCTGAGAGCATTCCACAGCCGTGATGCTTGTCCACTCCCTCCCTTACAGCATGTCAGGGGCAGGGTGACATTATCCTTTTTCTTTCTGTGACACTGAGGGCTGGACACAGAGGCCTCACACGTGGACCAGGGCTCGACTGCTGAGTGATAATCCCAGCACTCATTTTACATTTTTATTCTGAGACAGGATTATTAATTTGGCCTGAACTGGCCTTGAATTCACACCGTAGACCAGATAGGTCATGGTCACCTTGGGAGGCCTTTCCTAGCATGTGGTCCACACATTTCACACTTGAAATGGCTAAATATTATTGGCACAGCACCATTTTGTTTGTGACTGTGATGCTTCTCTGAATCTTCAAAAGAAAGACAAGCAGGTTGTCACCGTGAGCAGGAGCCCATCTCTCTCTCTTGTAGGATGCGAGGAAATAACGGTAGCAAGTATTTCATTAAAAGCCGCTTCTGATCCAGCTGTGTGCAAGCATTGTTTCAGGGACTTCAAGCCTGTTCACTTGCTGTGAACTCTGGGCATCACAAATGAGATCCTCCAGCGGGCTCCACCGTGATCACGTGTCCTGACAGTGCTATCCAACACAGATTGACCTCAGAAACGGTGATGATGGATGGCTGTTTCCATAGTGACCCTACTGCAGGCTTGGGTGACGCCCCAGTGATCGAAAGCTAACGCTGGGGGCGGCATTTTTATTTCTGAATGTGCGATGGTTAAAGTTTCCGAGCCTCCATGGCTTCTACTTACTTATGAGAACGAAGAAAAAGAATCACTGTTTCTTATGCAGAAAATATGAATCAGAGATTTAAGTGCTTAATTTTTTTCAAGTTTTACCTTTGCTTTACACATACATGTCCTTTGTCTGTTTAGCACATTTTTACCATGGTTTTTAGAAGAATGATAAATAATAACTGGTTTCATTATAAATTTGGCTTGTTAGAACTCCTTCCTTCCTTCATATTTTCACATCTATTGGGCACATAATTCTTAGGCATTACAACAGTGTCCTTTTGAATTCTAGTCTCCCGGAAGTCTGAGTCTCTGGTCACAATTTCCACGATTGTTCTTCTGAGAACTCCACTTATGTCCAAGTCTCATAAAGTCCATAATGTCCATAAAGACATTAAAGGCTGGTTTCTGCCAGTTCATCTTCAACCAAAGGAAATGTTTAATATTTCTATAGTAATTCAATATGACCTTCAAAAAAGAACATTTGAAATAAATCACGAAACATTCATCTTAGGGTTTTTCTCAGCACTCATGTGAAATTCCAGCAACTATTATTTTTTCCTTTTTCAGTTTTAAAGTATTTGGTTGGGCCAGTGCAATGCCAGTCATTAGTCGGTCTTTGAAGGTTGAGGTGGGGATCTCTGTGAGTGTGAGTTCGGCCTACACAGGAAGACTGTCTCAAAAGGAAAAACATTGATTGGTAAATAAAAACTGTATATATTCAAGTGTAAACAGTGACCATCTAATTTTTTATAAATGTGCCTAGTGTGTGCACAGTTTGTGAGCGACACATGTGCCCTGGCATACACTTGGGACAGAGGACAGCTTGGTGGAGCTGGCTCTCCTCTTGGCATGGGGTTGAACACATGTAGCTAGGCTTGTGTGACACTTTCACCACGAGCCACCTCAGCGGCCTGCTCGTTTAATTTCTGTGTATGGCGCATACCGATTACCATAACTAAGACACCTCGGTGAGAAAGTGCCCCCAATTGTATGTGACTGGCACTTACCATTCTTAGTCGGTTTGCTTGTCTTTGCTAAACTTTCAGTAGAGTGTTTTTGAATTTTCCATTGATAGAAATTGAGAAAGACATAAATACAATTTTAGGTTCCAGAACCTTAATCCATTTTTTTTTATGGTCCTGGAGTTGAACCCAGAGCCTCTTGAATCCAAGGTCAACACTGTCACCAAGCTATGCTCTTAGCATCCTGTTTGTTTAATCTTTATAACTGCTGTCTATTTAAGTTCTCATGGTGCATTCTCCAAAGAATCAGCTTGCTCCTTCACAAGCCCAAAGGAATGTTCTTACTAGGTGCTGCCATCGGGGCCTGGTGCTTCAGAATGCAGGGAAGTATGCAACATCAGCTAGAGATGGGAGGGCTGCAGCAAAGGCAAAGCAAAGAGGGTCTTCTCCCTCAACGTCAGAGTGTCAGCTTTTGAAGTTTCCTAACAGTCCAGTGTTCTCATCAGCCCACGAGGCTCACTGTGGGTGAAAGCCCGTGGCATTACAGATCAGCCTGCGCTTCGTATTTACACATTCTGAAACCTTATGAGTCATTTTTGTATTAAAAGTTTTCACCTCATAAATTTATGTCTGAAGTGCTATGTTTAGCACCCACACACAGTCCTAGGCCATTCTCCTCTAACTGTCTTCGGCACCCTATCTTGGCAGGTCACTTAGGCTTAAGTACGTAGGAAGATGCTTAAGTAGTGCGTGTGTGGGTGGAGTCCTGCCAGGAACCGGCTCAGCGAAGGCAGTTGGTGATTTTTCTGAGGCTGACTACTCTCGTCAACTGTCCTCTGTGGTCTAGCACCAGACCTGCTCTTGTTCTTCCCAGACAAAGGGCTGTCTTTGTTAGGATGTCCTTTCCCATAGGTCGGCCGCGTCTCGCCGTTTTCGTTTTACTTCCCTCTGACGTGCACGCCTGCTCCTCTCAGGTCCTGACTCACACGGAGTGATTTCCCACCAACATCTGAGGCTGACAAGGCCATCCTTGCCCTTCTAGCCAATCTTGCTGTTGTCAAAACCTGAACCATTGTATAGATTCATCTTATATGTATGTACGTGTGTGTATATATGTATACAAGTTCACCAGCTAACTCAAGTTCTTTGACTTGATTGGTAAAGCACAAGGCAGGTTGTGATGAGATCAGGCTGTCACAGCGACAGCTAAGTACTTAACTCCAATTCTCAGGGTAGTCAATGGCACTTTCCATTTAGAATTAACACTGAAGGTCAAGTAAATGGAGATCAATTAATTTTTCCAAGAATATTCTTGATACTGAAGTGTTTTCAATGGGGAAAAAAGCTTGTGTATGATAGCTTACAAGGGAGAAGGTCACTTTTTTCTTTGGTCCCATATTAAAAGACAGGACTAGTTCTGCCTTGTGAGGCAGATGGCCTAGAACAGGTTAATCTTCTAAACTAGTCATAACTGCAACAGTGAGATGTCTCAAATCCACAGTTTCCTGGCACACGGCCAACAGCTTTACATTTAATCTGCGATCTCTATAAGTAAGTGTTGTCACCCCAACTCTGCAGATAAGACACACCCCCTAAGATGTAGCCATGGTTACTACACACCTGTGCTAGATCATCACACCATCAACAGACATCCCTTAAACCCAGGAACATGAACACTGCCCAGTAAGCACGTTCTACAGATTTGGCTTATTCACATGTGAAGAAACACCACACATGCATGGCATGATGATGTTGATAACAGTATGAACCAGGTATTGAGAGCCAAGATTGCAGCAGAGGCTCCCTGAAGGCAGCCAACACACTGAGTGCCAAGGCTGGTGCCGGGAGCAAAATGAACCAACTGCTTTGGAACTAAACCACCAAGGTGGGGTGTGGAACAGTCACAGGCACATGCTTTAGGGATGGAGTAGAGAATCTGAGTAAAGATTAGAGTGTAACAGCAAGGAGAATGCCGGCTGAATCCAATCCCTAGAAACTCTAGACAAGGTTTATTTCAGAAACAATCAGAAGCATTTTAAGAAAAAAGTGAAACCGTGCAAAAAGATTGGAAATAGCCCCAAACAATACAAACTGGATGCTTGAGTGTTCCAGGAAGCTCCACAGGTTTGGCTAGGCCTCTGGCTGTGGCAAGAGGTGTGAGGGTGCTGTTGGAGCTGTCCAACCTCAGCTCAAACAATGCGCAGAGTAAGGAGTAAAGGATATGCAGTCAGTTGACAATTCATTCAGCAAACATTTGTTAAGACATTTCCCTAAAGATGTCCAGGCACACACGGGGTTAGGAAGTGAAGACACAGAAGATCCCAAACTGCCCCTGCCTCCAGGGACACCTCCATCTAGTAGAAGTGATTTTATAGGTTAAATGTCTAGCTTGTAACCATTTGGACAGAAATTAACCATGGTTATGAACTTAGGAAACAGAGAGGCTTTCCAAAGGGAAATTTAGGAAGGAGATTTTGGTACTCAACATTTTGTTTGGGAGAATTCTGGAGTCATCAGTGTATGTGGGAAGAGCTACCCAGCAAGCAGCAAGAAATAATGGAGTAAGCTGGAAATATAGCTCATTAGGAGTGTTCGTCTAGCATGGGTGAGGCCCTAGATTCAATTCCCAGCATTGGTGGTAGGAGATTGGAAAGGAAAAGACCAAAGACACAGTAAGATCTCAGCTGGAGTTAAGGAGATCTGAGTTTGACCCCAGAACATGTGTAAAAAGCCAGGTGTGGTGGCACATGCTCATAGCCCACTTGGTGGTCAGTGGGAGACCCTGTCTCCAAAAAAAAAGGACTGTGTGGAAGGAACAACACAGGATGTGTGTTCTGGCCTACACACACACACACACACACACACACACACACACACACACACACACCCTCAGAGAACCCTGTGGCTAGTGGTTGAGGTATGTTTTGTGTGTATTCTATATGGAATGTGAGGGAAAGCAGGTTCAAAGAGGCAGCCGATTAGCTGTATTTCAGACTGTATTTTAACCTCATTTGCATCTGTAAATTACAGTGGGGAAGAGTTAATGTTACTGTCTTGAACTCTGTTCTCCTTTCCCGCACCCAGTAAGAAATTTCTAGAAGCTCATTTACTGAAAGCTTGCAAGGTTAAAACATTATCATTACAGTTGTGACCTAAATAATCTGGTTTACAAGCCAGTGAATCTGATGCTGGCATCCTCATGTTAATGAAAAACTACCAAGAAATTCCAGAACACATTGATACTGAGAGATGGAATTAATTTTCATGCTATGTGTTGCTTTTGTCCTGATTGCTTTGTGTAATAAGGAAGGAAACACAGACTGTTTAAAAGATACTCCCACCCCCACCCCGGCCAGTGTGAGGGCACCTGTGACCTGACTGTTGAGGAGCTGAGAAGAAGCAGTGTAGATAACTTCAAGCCCAAACAGAAATATCATTTCTTACTGGTTACACTCATTGAGGGCCTTTAAGATGAAAAAAATAATATGTATTTTTTAAACTCAAAAGCATGACAACATAGTGGCCCACACCTTTTATCCCAGTACTCGGGAGGCAGAGGCAGGCAGATTCTTGGTGAGATAAAGGTCAGCCTGGTCTACATAGTGAGTTCCAGGACAGCCAGAGCTAGTGAGACCCTGTCTTGAAAAATAACAACAAAAGTAAAAACCTCAAAGGCTCCTTAAGGACAAGAAACCATTGTCCAAGTTTTTCCCAACACACCCAATGAGAACAAGAGCAGGAGGGATTCTAGGACCAGAAATGTTTATAATTGAATACAGAGAGCATCGTGGGAAATGCTGGGAATAAGCAAGAATTACAAACGATACCCAATGCACAGGCCTATTCTTTGCTTTGGTTCATGGATGTGATCCTGGAAAATGAGAAACACTGGCAGTCATCTTGGCCATCTTCCAGAGCAGTGGAGATAAGCTCTGTTTGGAACACATTGAATCACCAGTTATCTTAGAGCTATTTAAGATAGTTTACAAACAAAAGCCTGGAGCTCAGATCAAAAATCTCTTATCCTTGTGAGCCATCAGTGTTTTATTAAAGCAGCTGAAGCCAGGGCATCTAATGAGAATACGGGCAATGAAGAAGGTGGCCGTGGATAAAACTTGGGAATACTAGCTCATTTGGGGGTAGAATGACAAGAGTCTTCAAAGAACTAAGCAGCCAGAAAGGTGAGGTGACCACTCAGGAGAGCGGCATTCTGGAAGCCAGGTGGGAAGAAGCCACAGAATGAAGGTCATCAGGAGTAAGAGTCAAGTAGGATGAGTTGACTTAAGGAGGTCTATGTAAAATTTTGGAGAGTGGTACCAAGCAGAATAATTGGGAAGAATAAATATTGGAATTGTTTAATGTAATATGCTCAAGTAAAATAGAACTGATAAAAGTAAACTACATAAACATTAGTAATGGGCTTGATATAAGGTACCCTCTCATGTCTGAGAGTTATTGATTCTCTGATAAATATCCTGCCTGGTTTCAAATCTGTTGGTGTAATAAAGCACCCTAACAAGAAGCAACGTAGGCAGGAAAAGATTTGTTTGACTCACAATTCCGGGTTGCAGTTTATGTTTGAGGGGAAGTCAGGGTGAGAACTCAAGCAGTCGGTCGCACCACATATGCATGCCAGAATTCAGGGCACCTAGAACTCTTAATTCCCCCTCATCCCAGTCCCTATCACAATCCTGTATCTCAAAGGGTAGAAGGAAAACCCACAGAATGACGGATTGGGCAACTCCTAAACTGTATAACTGAGCAGATTCATGTAAAACAAAACATGTTTTGTTTTTTGTTCTTTTTTTTTTTTCCTTCAGTAGAATGACTTTTAAACTGCAAAATACTAATGACTCTTGACCCAAGTCCCAGGCCACCCTCGTAGACATCTGGGTGTTCCTAAGAACCTTGTTTCTTTTATTTGAAACTTCTGCTACTGCTTATCTGCAGCTGTCGTAGTTTCAAAACCAAGCCATGGCTGAGTAGACTGGTGCAGTGTTTGTAATCCCAGCACTTGGAAGGTGGAGACAGGGGGATCAGAGTTCAAGGCCAACCTCTACTACATGGTGAATTTAAGGCTAGCCAAAATATTCATCCTAATTTCTAACAATGATGAATTTGATTAATTTAATTCCATGAAAGAAAACTTGCTGCCTCTGCTTGTAGCTTCTGCTACTAAAGAGTAAGTGTGCACATGACCAGCCTAGACAGAGTGTGTCCAACCACAAGTGTGCACATGACCAGCCTAGACAGAGTGTGTCCAACCACAAGTGTGCACATGGCCAGTCTAGACAAAGTGTGTCCAACCACAAGTGTGCACATGGCCAGCTTAGACAGAGTGTGTCCAACCACAAGTGTGCACATGACCAGCCTAGATGGAGTGTGTCTAACCATAGTGTGCACATGACCAGCCTAGACAGAGTATGTCCATTCACAAGTGTGCATATGATCAGCCTAGACAGAGTGTGTCCAACCACAGTATGCACATGACCAGCCTAGATAGAGTATGTCCAACCACAAGTGTGCATATGACCAGCCTAGACAAAGTGTGTCCAACTACAGTATGCACATGACCAGCCTAGATGCAGTATGTCCATCCACAAGTGTGCATATGACCAGCTTAGACAGAGTGTGTCCAACCACAAGTGTGCATATGACCAGCTTAGACAGAGTGTGTCCAACCACAGTGTGCACATGACCAGCCTAGATGGAGTGTGTCCAACCACAAGTGTGCACATGACCAGCCTAGATGGAGTGTATCCAACCACAAGTGTGCACATGACTAATCTAGATGGAATGTTCCAACCACAAGTGTGCACATGACCAACCTGAGATGGAATGTGTATGCAACCACATTGTTCACATGATCAGCCTAGATGGAATGTGTCCAACCACAGGCCAGGGAAGAAGACATCCTGGAATCATAAGACTGCTAACATTCCAAGAATGTACAAACCTACAACTTATTCATGAGCCAAAGCACAAGATAATTAACTTTTATTAATTAATTTAATTTATTAATTTATTTAATTAATTTAAGTAATTCTGAATTAGAGAAGCATTTTTAACTTAACAAAAGTGGTTTTTAAAATTCACTTTTGGGCAGGGAGATGCCCCCAGTGGATAAGAGCACCAGCCACATAACCCTGGTACCCACATAGACTCTGGAACCCTTGTAAAAGGTTGGATGCAGTAGTGCACATCTATAATTCCAGCACTCTCAAGGAGAATGGGAGGCAGGGACAGGGGAATCTCCCAGAAGCTTAGGGATCAACTACCTGACACCCATGGACAAGCTACAACAAAAAAGACCCTGCCTCAAAGCAAGGTGGAAGGTAAGAACTCACTCTGAAAAGTTATCATCTGGTCCCCACTTGCTTGCTCACATTCACACATGCATCATATACACACACCATTGCAAACAAATTTCTAAATGGCCTTTTAAAGTAAAAAAACATGGAGCCAAATATAGGGATGAAGCCTTAGAGATCAGGGAAATAGGAAAAGCCACCAGCCCACCTTACCTCACAAACTCCACAGCTTCCAGAGAATGACTTCCTGTCTACCCAGGCCTATATGCCTTGCTGTTCTGCCATCTGATTTACTTTCTGTCTAGCTATATCACTTCCTCTTCCTGGCCAGCTCTGTCACTTCCTGTCTGTACAGGCCTCCAGAACTCTATGGCTGGTACTGGGATTAAAGGCATGTGTTACCACGCTTGATATTTAACTGCTGCTGGCTTTTTAAACTTAAATTAACCCATTTCTATTCATGTAAGTGCTGCCCTAAGGCTCCTTTACCTCATTGATGTACTGTCCATCCTGCTTTCCTGTCTCCTCCATGTCTGGCTGGCTGGCTGACTGTCTGGCTCCCCCTTTCTCTCTGTTCACCAGCCCTGCCTATCTCTCCTCTGCCCAGTTATTAACCATTCAGCTTTTTCTTAGACCAATCAGGTGCCTTAGGCAGGTAAAGTGAAACAGCAACACATTTTTGCATAGTTAAACAAATGCAGCATAAACAAATGTAACACACCTTTACATCATTAAACAATTATTCTATTCCCAACACCCCTCTGCAGGGTAAGTACTCACACTAGAGGTAGTCAGCTAACACAAACTGGACCCAGTGGGTATAAAAGGGGAGGATGACAAATACCAATGACATTTTACAACGAATGGTTAGGAAACATGAGTTTGAGTCCCGTTTCATCTACCCTTGTCACCAAGTCCATTTTATCTCTGTAATCATAGCTGTGTTTAAACCATTTGGTAATTCAGATCCATGCACGATAGATCAAAGGCTGGGGAGGAAGTAATGCTTTCATCTTCTGGCTGGCTTCATCTTCAGGAGATACACATTCTGCAGGTTCCAGATGTCTTTGGCTTAGTTTTCTCACTTGTAATGTGTGAATCTTAAGCAATGCTCTTCAGATCCATAGACTGTCCTAGGGTGTACAAAGACAGAGACATGCTAAGACCAGCACATTTTACAATATGCACATACTTCCCTACCTGAGTGCATGCATAGCACCAAGAATACATGACATTCACCTATTTTTAAATTATTCATATATTTGTGTGTGTGTGTGTGTGTGTGTGTGTGTGTGTGTGTGTGTGTTTCTCTATCTCACTCAACCTTATGGTTTGAGATGAGATCTCTCATGGAACCTGAAACTTGCTGACTCAGCTAGACTAGCCGGCCAGCGGGCTCCAGGAATCCCCTGTGAGTGGTTACAACTGTGTGCCACCATACCCAGCTTTTTACTTGAGTGCTAGGGAGTCAAATTCAGGTCCTCAGGCTTGTATGGTAAGCACTGTGCCATTGCCATCTCCCCACCCCCCAAGTTTTGTCTTAAGTGTTTATAATCACTAGCATGTCCTGAAAAAAGAATTCTCAATGTCCACAAATGTTTCTCTTTCCGTTGAAGAGCAGGATGTGCTTATTTGTTGCATTATCACTGTAGGGGGCTTCATGGAAACATGCAGAAGGACTATGGTGCAGCAGAAGAAAAACGGGCAATCCCAGCACCTGGATTCTAGTCCTGGATTCTGCCACTGTATTCATGGGTTACTTAACAAATCTTATTTATTTAGGTTTTTTAGAGACAAAATTTTGCTATGTAGCCCAGGTTGGCCTTGAATTCACATTTTCTGGCCTCTGCCTTCTGAGCTCTGAGATTACAGGCACAAGCCACTATGCCCAGCCTCCAGATCATTATTTTTGCTAGATCTCATTTTCCTTTTGTGACAGGGGGTTAAGGCAGACATTGGGGGATTCCTGAAGCCCGCTGGCCAGCTAATCAAGTCAGCAAGCTTCAGGTTCTGTGAGAGATCTTATCACTAACAATAAGATGGAGAGAGATGGAGAAAGATACCCATTATCACCCTCTAGCCTTCACACCATGGGCTCCAGGTTAGTAAGCCCTGACCTAGTTGATCTCATCTAATTTTATCTAGAAATACTACACCCGAGCTGCCTCTGACTGAGACAAGGGTGGCATTACGTGTTCAGTTAGCTTTTTTATTCATAAAAGTGCAACTGAAGTCCTACAGATGTAGGGAGCTGAGCTAATCATGAGTTCGCCCCACAAGCAGCAGAATTTGTGAGGAAATGGATGAATGACTTCGGGATTGTTTAGAAGGAGAACTGAGACTCTGTCACTCTGTCTTGGACGCTAGATCATTCTTTGGATGTCACATCTAGGCCTGTACTAAAAACTCAATGCTACTTTGGACATTCTGGAATCTCAGAACATGCTAAATAGTAATGCCAAGGAGCAGAAATGCTATTCCTTGTCCTGGTGCCGTACACAGGAAGGGAGGAGAAAAACTTGGGTTGTGCTATTTTTCTTGATTTACCTATTTTGAGCCTCAGGTGATGGGGCAACCCAGCTCACACTATGAATTAAAACCTTGCCTGTAGAGAGCTATAGGATACACCATGGTACATTCAGATCTGAGAAAGGAAAATTTGGGGGAGGAATACACAGAGAGCCTAGGGAATCTGAGAAGAGAAATGCAGCCCAGCCTGAAGAACATCTGGAACCCAGGAAGCTGGGACGCGAAGCTGCGATTCTTGCCTCCCCCTCTCTGAGAAGGTGCATGGTTCCCTCTCCCCACTTCCCCCTGCACAGCTGCTTTACCTCAGAGTAGCAGTGTCTGCTTCAGGGTGTATCTGACTGTCCTGCTCAGTCCAGTAATGACCCTAAGATGCTCTGTCCAGACCCTAACAACACTCACCAAAGTCTCTGAATGATTCCAAATTCCCATAGGAGAATGTGATTGCTACCATGAGGGCCATGTGTTGTCTGCTTTTGCTCTTTTAGGAGGCCCACCATCCAGCTCCCAAATAAATCACACACATAGGCTTATTCTTAATTATAAATGTCCGGCCTTAGCTTGGCTTAGTTTCTTGCCAGCTTTTCTTAACTTTATATTATCCCATCTACCTTTTGCCTTTGGGCTTTTCTCCCTCTCTTACTTCTGTAAATCTTACTCTTACTCCGTGGCTGGCTGTGTAGCTGGGTGGCTGGCCCCTGGAGTCCTCCTCCTTCTCTGGCTCCTTCTCTTACCTCCCAGATTTCTCCTTCTATATATTCTCTCTGGCTGCCAGCCCCACCTATCCTTTCTCCTGCCTTGCTATTGGCTGTTCAGCTTATTATTAGACCATCAGGTGTTTTAGACAGGCACAGTAACACAGCTTCATAGAATTAAACAAATGCAACATAAACAAAAGTGATACACCTAAAAATATTATTCCACAACAGCTATGAACACAACCCAGTGAGTTACAAGAAGCTGGCACACACAGAAATATGGAGCAAAATTTCCAAGAAGGGGCCTGACCCGGTTTCCCACTGGTCAGTCTCCGGTCAAAGTGAAAATCATAAGGAAGGAACGCAGCTCTCCTGAGGGGCACACCTGGATCAAGACGAGCACATCACCACACGAGAGTCACGGAGGGTGGCTTGCATGAGCACCATGCTCGTCCCCTGTAGAGCACTTAGCTCGGGAGGGTAGTCTATGCCCCTGTAGAGCACTTAGCATGGGAGGGTAGTCTATGCCTCGGTCCTGTCTTCCCAGATGACTCCAGCCACCACTGAACTCTTCACTGGGAACACATGATGGCGGTGGCCGTGAATAATTCAGACTTTCATGATGAAAGCGATTGGACGGTGGAGCTGCGCGCAATGCTCATCTCTATGGTTTTTAGACAGTTGGGGAAATGGGGCTTTGAGACGATAAAACTATTAATAAGCCCTGCCTTGGTTGCTAAAAATAGAAGCTGGCTTGAGCAAGTTAAGGAAAATTTCAAATTTAGTTACAAATTTCAAATTTAGAATACAGGGACGGTGGGCAGCGCCAACCCGGGGCACGTGGGCCTACGATGTGCGGGGAAGCCAGTGGGACGTGAGCCTGGGAGCGGGCCAGTGACAGGCGCCCCGTGTTCCTGCCTCAGGCAACCCCTTCCTACTGTTTGTCACCGGAACAGAAAGCCAACGAGAACAGTGGATGTATGATTGTACTCCTCTGTGTGCTTGTGTATTTGTGTCTCTAAAATTGTGTTTGTATGCGTACTTGTATGCTAGTGTGTGTTTATGTGCTTGTGTTTGCACATCAGAGTGTGTGTGTGTGTATTGGCACAATTGTGTTTGTGTATGCTTATAGTGTTTGTGTGCAGGCTAATGTTTGTGGTTGGAGTGTATGGTTTTGTGCCTGTTTATATGTGTGAGTGTTGTGTATGTTTTATGCATGTCTGTCTGTGTGTGCTTGTATTTCTCCTTGTATGTGTAAATGTGTGATTGTGCTTGTGTGTATTTGTGTGTGTGTAGCATGAATCTTAAATGGTCTTATTAATAAAATCAAACCTGAGCCAGGTATTGGGGTGAACACTGGAAGGTCAGAGAGACAGAATAAGCCACAGCTATCTCACCTCGCTGAATCCTCAGCTGGTCTTGTTTCCTCAGACTGGATGCCCCGAGCCCTCATCCAGAATGGGTCTCAGCTGAACTGCTGCTAGAAGCCTGAATGCTTAACCAGCCACATGCTTCTCCAGGCCAAAGGCCTCTCCAGGGCAAATGCCTCTAGTTTCTGGTCCTCACGCTTTATATACCTTTCTGCTTTCTACCACCACTCCCTGGGATTAATGGTGTGGCTTTCTGGGATTAAAGGTGTGTATCACTGTACCTGGCCGTTTCCAATGTGGCCTTGAACTCACAGAGATCCAGGGGATTTCTGTCTCTGGAATGCTAGGATTAAAGGCGTATGCTACCACTGCCTAACCTCTATGTTTAATATTGTGGCTGTCCTGTTCTCTGACCCCAGATAAGTTTATTAAGGTACACAATATTTTGGGGAACACAATACCACCACATGTGTGTCTCTGGAGTTGTGCATGCTGGCATGTGTATGTGTGTGTTGATGTGGGTATGAATGTTATTATTGAGGTTTGTATTTGTATGTTTCTGATATCTGTACATTTATGTATGTGCTTATTATATGTGTGTTAGTACATTTATGTGTTTGTGTGTGTAGATGTGTATTTTTGTATGTGCTTGTCTTTGTGTTTGTGTGTTTATATGTGTTTTATATATTTGTTAATGTGTTTATGTTTGGTTCTCTGTATTGTGTTTGTGTGTTTGAGTATTTCTGTGTATATTGGTGTTTGTGTGCGCTTGTCTTTTTGTGTATGTTTCTGTGTTTTGTGTGTTTGTTTTTATATATTTGTGTTTGTGTGTGCATGTTTGTGACTGTGTTTGTATTTCCGTGATCGTTTGTGTATGTTACTATGTGTGTGCATGTTTGTTTGTATGTGGTATTCCACGTCCTGCTCACCGAGAGCAGTCCACATTGATTAATGGAAATTCAATACATTTCAGCCCTTATGCGAAGACCAAAACAAAGCTTCTCCAGGTCTTTTCTTTTGATTTGCAATTGGCTGTTAGGAACAAAGTTTGAGCTAGGTGGGTTTTGTCTGGTTTTGGTTGGTTGGTCAATTGGTTCTTGTTTGGTTTTTGAGAACTAAAGGATGGTAAGGTTGAAAGACCTTGAAGGAAACAAGCATAGAGTTTACGTCCTAAGGACATGAAGGAGGACATGACTGTGACTCCGACTGCCGGGAAGAGAGGGGGCGAGTGGTGCCTAAATGAGGAGACAGCAGCCGACAGAGAACCTGGGGATCCAGAGGCCAGGACCAATGCTGGGAGCCTAGCCTGTCCTGCCCTTACGGACAGGGAACCCACACTTTGTGCCACGAGCCACAGTAGCTAGATTTTGTTGCTTTGCTACCTTGTAACCCTTCTGTCAACATATCACTTTGGGATGCAGATCACCACCTATGCCCTTGTGGACGATCAGCATTTCCAACAGGGTGAGACGTTGCTGATGCAGAGCGCAAAACACAGCTCTCACAACAGAGGAAACAACGATGGTTTGTTCTGGAGCCAAATATAAGAGACTGCGGATTCAGTACACAAATCAGACCCACCTGAACACTATGTTCCAATGATGTAGACAGTTCGTGAAGCACTAAAAGTAACAACAAAGAAAGTCATTTTCAAGGGCATTAGTAAAACTGGAATTAAAAGCCAGGTAAGTCCTCTCTCTCCAAAGTTTCTTGTTGCTACAGTATCTATCATAGCAACAGGCATGGAACTAGAACACCTGGGTTAGATGTCCACTGCAGCCCAACCAAATGGGGACAGTGAATGCAGAGGCTGACCTACTTTAGGGGCTAGGCGGCTTAAAGAAGCTGTTTACACTAATACATCAGTTCACATGGGACCTTAAATTATATACATATATATGTGTCTGTGTGTGGGAGTGTGTGCCTGCGTGGATTCCAGTAAAGGCTGGAGGTGTCCTATCCCACTGCAACTGAAGTTACAGGAGGCTGTAAGCCACCCAATATGGGTGCTAGGAACTAAATTCAGGTCCTCTGGAAGAGCAATCTGCACCCTTAACTGCTGAGCCATCTCTCCAACCTTTCACACAGTTTTTAATTCATAGGAACAAATCAATATATGTCTTAGCTTTCAGACCTACAGAATTTAATTCTTTAGTAACTATTTTATAATCTTTGGTACCATGCTTCTGGTGCCCCAGTTTCTTTATTTAAATTTTAAAGTTACTTCTAGACGTAGCTGTAGTATTTCTCTTCACTCTAAGATTCCATGGTTTCTTTAGGTCACCCTATTTGTACATAGTGAAGGAGTTAAAAATACACCACTCTGGCATATTGACTATGTTGAATTAAAAGTACTTGAAAAGCAGCAGGTGTTAAAAGATCATTCTGACCTATTTTCTGTTTCTCAAATGCAGGAGAAGTTCTCATATGAAAAACACTCTTCTGCACCCGGAGGAAAACCAACAGTCTTATCACCAAAGAGCAGAGGCCAAAGCAGAGAAGACGCTATGCAGACCTCGAAGACGCCTTGCGGAATTTGTCGCCTCTTCAAAACATATTCTTGGTGAAAATCTGTCCATAGGTAGCCGACGTTAATGGCTTCTTCGTTTCTTTATGCCACGAGAGGCATCCATTCGATGAGTCTGTATGCTTTTCTCCGGTTGATCTGTGTTATGTCAGTTCAATTCTCAGGCCCAAATGCAAACAAACGTTCCAACAATTGGTACTTAAAAGATTAAAATCTCCCAAGGTAACCAACACTAGCTACATATTCAAACACCACCTCACCACTACACAGCACATCACCACACACCACACCACCCTCCCTCACTATCCCTACACACATTCACACATGAGAGGGTAATTGTTTCCACTTTTTAGGACTAACGTTTCTGTCCTAAAACCATAGAGAAGAAGACATTTTGTAGGATAAATGATCTGAGGGAGAAGAAAAATGGAAAGGGTAGATTGAAGTCTCTGCTCCAAATCCCCAAGACAGGTTTGGGGCCCTCTGGGCAGCAGTGGGTATTGAGTTCAGGGAGGGCTGGCTCAGGGATCCATATGCCTGGGAACATGGCCAGAATACCCCCAAGGATTGGCACCTGAGACAAACCCCTGAGGTCTCACAAGCTGGTGGACACAGTGAGCCTCCCCCACCCCACCCCACCCCACCCCAGCCTTGTGGGGAGCAGGTGAATGGGGCTGGAGCTGGGTAAAGGAATTAGAAAGGATGGGATGCAGCCAAGCAGTGTTGTGCTTTGGAGACCTTTGGAGCCAACTTGCTTGGGATGTCAAGGTTCTACTGTAACTCAAACGAGGTCTAAGGTCATTACCTCTTTAAGGACCAAAATCTTTCCAGATACTGGGGGCTGAATTATGTCCTCCTCAAAACTCATAACACACATCCATGCTTCTAGTACCTCACAATGTGGCTCATGGAAGTTCCCCATTATCTACAGTTCTTATTAATCACTATTGTGCCTAACATAAATTCTGTCATTGGGGTATGTCCCTGGGGTGGGGCTTAGCATATACATGTAGGATTTGGTATTGTCCTGATTTTGGCATTCACTGTACTCCCCATGGCAGTTTAAGTTTTAAGAAAGGTTTATTTTGCCTGATGGCTTAAGAGGGTATACAGTCCGTCCTGGTGGAGACCCCAGCCCCATGTGATGGTGTCACTCATGTTCAGGGTAGGTCTTGTCTCTTCAGTGAATCCTGTTTTACCTTCATAGACACACCCAGATGTTTCTCTTCTGTAGTAAGGAGCTGAAATCTCTATGGCTAGTATCAATATTCCCCCTGTTCCTAGTAAATTACAACTGTTACTCGATGAATCTTTAGTCCCTGATATCAGGAAATCACAAAGTATAGAAGTCAAGGAAGTCCCTTTGGAAAGCAGCTTTCTGGTAGATTAATGTGCTACGGCACATGAAACAAGCAACCATGGATTAGCAGTTTCTCTGGGGACTGAGAGGAGGGCCTCTCTCCTCAGTCTGTAGACCAGTGCCTTCTCCCTCATACTTCCCTCCAACTTCTCCATATATATGTACAACTCACCTCTTGTGTCAGGCACTAGTCATTCTGGATTAAGGTCCCAGTCTTCAGACACGGCAGTTCTTCCTGGTGCATTCACTTGACTAGATTTGGAACCGCCTGGGAGACACCTTATAATTATCTGTTCATGTTTGTGTTTTCTGTTCATATGTCCTCTTGTCATGTTTTTGATTGACAGATAAAAATAATTCAAAATAGGAGAGGATTTCAAATGAACTTGGTCTAAAGAAATCATAAAAGGTTAAGATGATGGAGCTGCTGATTTGATCTCTACCTAAAGTATACATGAATCAGTGTCTAAATCTTAAGCAAACAAAACTCCCATGAAGATGCAAAACAAAACACACATAAGAAATTCTACATAAAAGGAAGAGAGTTTGCCCATTTTCTCCACTCTGGCTTTGGGCTACCTTTTGAAAATAAGGATTACATTTTTAAACTGGCAAACAGTGATAATATATTTATAGGGAGATATCTAGCTAACCACATATGGAATAATAGTTAATGAATATTGGTTGAAAGACTCATGTATCTTCATTGAGTTCTGCCTAAGACCCTGTCTAGTTAGATGAATTTCATAATTAGAAAGTGGCTCATTCTTTCTATTTCAAGGCTTAAATTACCCGGTCCCAACAGTTTTATCTTATCAACTTCCATAAATGAGATGTTCCCACCAAAATATGCTCAGAGAACATTTGAAAGGGGAATTGTTGGAAAAGCCAATGTCCACTCCTATTTCAGTTACTTTTCTCGTTGTTTGACCACATCTCTGCCAAGAAATAATGTAAGGGAGAAAGGGCTCGACCTGGCTTAGAGTCTGAGGGGATGTTCCACTGTGGTGGGAAAGGTCTGGCAGCATCTGGCAGGAACTCTGCATCCACAGACCAGATGGAGAGAGAGAGAGAGAGAGAGAGAGAGAGAGAGAGAGAGAGAGAGAGAGAGAGAGAGAGCAGGAAGTGGGGCGAGGTTATAAAACCCCAAAACCGCCAGGTGGTGGTGGCGCACGCCTTTAATCCCAGCACTCGGGAGGCAGAGCCAGGCGGATCTCTGTGAGTTCGAGGCCATCCTGGGCTACCAAGTGAATCCTAGAAAAGGCGCAAAGCTACACAGAGAAACCCTGTCTCGGAAAAAAAAAAAACAAAAAACCAAAACCCCAAGTGACCTCCATGAAGCTCCACCTCCTAAAAGTTCCACAACTTTCATAGACAGTGCCACCAGCCAGGGACCAAGTGTTCAAACCCACAAGCCTATGAGGAACATTTCACATTCCACAACTCTTAACTCATGACAATATTTTTCTCTTCAGCTAGACTGGAAACAAATCATCTTTGAAACCTCAGTCTCTGTATTCTTCATATATAGTTAGACACTAATCTCTCCAGATGTTTTTATTTCCCTCCTTCCCTGTCCCAACCTCTCTCTCTAACACACACACACACACACACACACACACACACACACACACACACACCACTTCTGTGTAGTCCCATAGCCACCTTTTAGTTCAGTCCCTTCCATCACATGAAACTTCGACCTCTCTCTGCTTTACAACATGCACTGTATATTGTTTCAGTAAGACCTTCCTCAACACGACTTTTCTCTGAAAGAGAGAGGGAGAGAGACATAGCACAGCAGCTAATTTCCATGAGTCTTTATTGCTAACAGAGTAATCTCCAAACAAGCATTTTTTTTCAGGTTAAGTCAGTACCATGAGAAGAGCTTTCTCTGTTCTGATACAGAGTCTGGCTCACTGGGCAGATCAAAATGTGGGCTTCGGCTCAGAGGTCCCACTGACTGTACACCGCCTGGCCTCTTCAGATCAATGGTTCTGGCACTGGCTTGGCTCAAGACTGAGCTTCTGAGATGTGTTTTGGGGTCAACTTCATATTGCACAGTCAGTGATGGTACCTGACTACCCTGGCTCTCCCCGGTGGAGAAAGATGAAGATGGCCCTTACAAGCTGCCTTTTAATGGTGTCTTTAATATAATTGTTTTATAAACCTTTTCTCCTTATGCAAATTATTTACTCCAGCACAGAGTCTATCTTCAGTACCCGAAGTCTACCTTCCTATGCTAATCTCCATCTATGGTAGTCATAGGTAGCCAGAGGGCAATTTACCATATCACAACCCCATCACTCAGCAACACAGAGCAATGGAGCCACTTTTGTTTGAGTTTCAGGTTGTTTTTCTGCTAACATATGGACACAGCCAGGCAATTCAGCATGGCCGCGTATAGCCACATCACGTTCTATGCTTCAGGGGATGCCAAGTCCACCGTGGACATTGCCAGGTACCACTCTGAGTAAACCATTTGAGACACATGTCCTATCCCTCACTGTACCTGCCTGACCCATCAGCCCATCAATCTCCACTTCACTAAACAGATATTGAAGCTGTGAAATATGTGTTTGTTTCCCATGAGAGAGTTGGAACTCAGGGAATTGGGCATCATGAAAGAAATACTGGTTGTTTCAAACTTAGGAGAATGGACCAATAGAGGTAGTCTAGTTCATTCACATCTCAGCATTAAACTCATGTAGCAACTGGATACTTTCCCTTTCATAATTTATACATGGGAGATCTGTGTGGGCTGTATAATTCAAGTGCAGATAAACAGAACGATCTAAACCTCAAAGTGCATGAGCAAACAGGGAATGGAAGCCTGCCATCAATTCTTCAAGGTAAGCAAAAATGAAGTCAGGACCCTCACAGGTTTTAAATGCTTGGAGGGTGTTGTTTATTAGAAAGCATCAGTTTTGATCAGGAAAGATGACTTGGAGCTGTCATTTACAGTCTTCAGTAAGATTTTCACATGAGATCATTGGGAACAGTGTCAAATGCCTGGGGTGTTGGGGGAAATGGGATTGTTAGGGAATCACTGGGGAATCAGTCAAGCTTGGGGTTTCTAACTGTATTCTGAAACTAACAAGAAAAGTATTTCAGTTTTTAGGAATGACCTTCATTTAGTGACTTTTGGTGGAGAAAAACAGCTCTAGGGTAAGGACTAGATTGTAAGGGTATGCTTGCCAAATGCTTCATAATAAGTTAGTAAGCATTTCTTGGGCACATGATGCTTCCATAAGACCATTTGCAGCTAGTGGAAACTTGGTTCTGTCATTCCTCATGCCTTGGGGATCTTCTTTGTTGCACAGGGCCTGTGTCTCCTCCGTCAATGCATTAACCACTCTCAATTAGTCTTGGTAATCCATACGGTGTGTTGAAATTCCCCTTTGTGTTGAAATTCCCCTTTGTATTGTATTATATAAGCAATACTCTTGAAAGTGCATAATATAATAGTGTTTCTAGACTAAATAAGAAACCAATAAAGCAAATGTAGGATGTGCTAATACCACTTTAATATTTAGCTTTATTATTCATGGTGGTTTTTAATCTATGTTTGAAGATCCATAAAATTGATTTTTCTACCCACTGGGGAATAAATGGGCTATTTAAAACTATCGGCCCACAAACAAATCCCCCGAGGAGCATGAGAACACAGTTCCCTCCTGATAATCGCCCACAATTAGAGCAGACTCTCTCAGATACATAAATTAAAGAAACAAAATGAGGTAGCTATAAATAACTCTGCTTGCTCGCACTGGAGGAATTGAGCTGTACACTACAAATCCTTCCCAAAATAACTTTGTTCTGTATGTAGTTGCAAGCACTGATAAGAATAAGCTATGGAATCACCAGATGGGTGAAACCCTACTTACTGCAAATCCTTTTTTCTAGACAGGGTTAGAGAGAGTCTTCCAGGGAAAAGGACCCATCCTTATCTGATCACCGGCAGGTCAGACTGAAGAGAACAGAGGAGCCTGTGGGTATTTCTCACAGATGACAGCCACACAGTGCCTGAATCAGTCACTCTCCATCACAGGCCCACTGAACAAAGTACTTCGAGGGGAGGCTCAGGGTTTCAGAAGTTTAAGTCCAGGATTCCATGCTCTGCAGCTTCTGGGCTGAGCATATGGAGACAGGAGACATGAGAACCTCGTTCCGAAGAACCTTCTCAGATGCAAAGTCCAGACTCCACATGGGTGCGAAGGTCCAGGGCAGACTGAGGGCCAAACATGGCCAACATGGAGTTAAACAGTCACCATCAGAGGTTCTGAAGCGCTTAGGTAGATGGTCATTAAGATGAGGTGCACTCCCACCCACAAATGTTAAGTGTATACAGTTCTTCCTCAGAACTATTTTAACGTGAATCTCTTGAAAGACAACTGGCAATTAGGAGACATGGTTTATGCAACACAGATTTCTTTTTGATTTTAACATTATAATCAAGAAGCAACATCAAAATAAAGATGAAAAAAACTATGGCCCACCAAGATAGCTGTTTATTAATGGCTTTGGGAGGTTTATCTTAGGCCAATATTGTGTTTGGTTTATAATATTAATAAATAGTAAGAATTGCGTATAAGACTCTCTAAGTTCTAGCCCATTGCCTTTGAAAGCAATTGCGTTAAAGTTTGATAAAGTGAGCCGTGTAGCATGCTAATGCCCTATGGTAGATGGGTCATTTACATTCAACAGGCTTTGCTTTAAATTTAATACTATCATTCCAAAAAATCTGGAAAATAACAGGAAGTGAATCTGGAGAGATACATGCTTAAGTCATTTACAGTCTAGCTCTCTAGGTGTTCAACCAACCATCTTTTCTTCAAGAATTTAAATATTTTTTTTTAATTTTCAACCTACAGTCTTGTGCTTGCTGGGAACACTCTGCCATGGCTCTTGGTCCTCAGACCTCTTTCTACTTTTTATTTTGTTTCATGCTCTCACCAAGCTGCCCGAGCTGGCCCTGATCCACGCTGGGGCCTCCGCCAGCCCCCGCTGTGTTCCTTCTCCCTGAGCAGCTGGATCATAGGCCTATGCCACTATGCCCAGCTCAAGAAGCTTATTTTAACGAAATCATGTTAAAGGACTGTCGAGCCTCAAGGATGAACTCAGAAATCTCCCGACATCCTCCCCTGCATCTTCAGAACAGCCAGAGAAGAAACGGGGTGTGAATTGTGAGAGGTCATCACTGGAGACAATGACAAGATGGACAAGTCTACAGGAATCGCCAGCTGGGCAGATCAGCGTGAATCAGCAAAGGTAAGAACGAGAAGAGCCTTCCTGACGGCTGTGCCGAGGTGACAACGGCTGTCTTTACCACTCCAGAGAGTTAAGGGTCTGATGTCACAACTCTCAGGGGAAAAAAATACATTTTCACAACCTCATGTGTCAATGCTGTTTCCTTCAACGGTGTGTTTTTGTAACCTACATTGTCACACATACCTTTGGGAAATGCAGCCATTTAGTTCTGGTAGCTTAAGTATCTGATGAAATACAGCATTCAGCTGTGCACGATATACATGCCAAAACAGCTTTCTGTCATAGACTGTCCTAGAAAATTTGAAGAACGTTAGCGTTTGATCTTAGAATCACAACTGTAGTGAGCTATATTTTCAGAAGGCATACATATTTTCAGAAAATGCAGTGGTACTTTTGTGTGCATTTATTCCACAACCTTACAAGGTGCAGACTATCTTAGAAATGAAGAGGTGGGAGCCTAGGACAAGGAAGAGATCTTCCTATGG
>CABHPH010140490.1:5120-27169 GCA_902168325.1 Peromyscus nudipes
TTTTCTAGGGGTCTCTTCCTCTCACAGGGTACAGTGTGCAGGGCCATATGGGACATTCAGAGCGTTTGGTGCTGCACCTCTGTCTGAGCTGCCCACCTGGAGCCAGGGTCCTTAGTTCCCCCTTCTGTGGGACCATGTCTGCTAATGTCTGAGGTCACTCTTGAGGCTTCTCTGCAGGATGTATGCCTCTGGTTTGCCCACTGGGGTTCCCTGTGGTCATAGTCTGTCTCCCTTGGGATGGGGATGTCAACTCCCTTGAGCTGATCTTGAACACGGCCCAGTGTGAAGTTCCTGCCCCTTTGCCCTTTTGTAGGCTGTGTATGCTCTGTCTGGCTTGTTGGTCAGCCTGCATGTGGTCTGAGCAACTGAGTCACTGGTGGGAGCAAGTCCAGGAGGAAGTTTGGAACAGCCTCTCACAACTTGCTGTGTAATTCCTGGTGTGATGTTATTTGGGGGACCACATAAGAATGGGTCTTGTTTTTTTCCTTAGAGACAGGGTTTCTCTGTGTAGCCCTAGCTGTTCTGGAACTCACAGTGTTCACCAGGCTGGCCTTGAACTGTATGCCTGCCTCTGCCTCCCGACTGCTGGGATTAAAGGTGTGTGTGCCCCGCCATGTCTGGCTTCACTTGAATGTTTTGTGAAGAGCACTGAGACTAACGGCCTGTGGCACGACGCCAAGCCTTTTTTTTTTTTTTTAAATGATGCTGGCCTTGAACTCACAGAGATTCACCTGCCTTTGCTGTGACTAAAGGTGTGGGCCATCACACCTGGCCTCTCTGATTTTTTTTAAATATTTATTTATTATGTATACAGCATGTATGACTGCAGACCAGAAGAGGGCGCCAGATCTCATTACAGATGGTTGTGAGCCACCATGTGGTTGCTGGGAATTATACTCAGGACCTCTGGAAGAGCAGTCAGTGCTCTTAACCTCTGAGCCATCTCTCCAGCCCCTGTTTTTTTTTTTTTTTTTTTTTTTTTTTTTAAGACGGGGTCTCTCTGTAGCCCTCGCTGTCCTGGAACTCACTCTGTAGATCAGGCTGGCCTTGAACTCACAGAGTTCTGGGATTAAAGGCGTGTGCCCCATGTCCAGCTGCACTTGGACGTCTTATGGAGGAAGTGAACTACTGTGGTGTTGGTGAAGAGAGTATGGGTGGCCCATGTCTGTGACCTCCAGCAGCACTCTGGAGGCCGGCCAAGCAGGATCAGGCATTTCACACTAGCTAGCCAACATTGATGATCCTGCTCACACATCCAGAAGGGGACTGGAGTTGCTCAGCAGATGACCTTCCTGGTGTTTTTAAGGCTCACGGCTCCATCCCTAGCACTGGGAGAGAGGGACAAAAGGGCTTGGCCACCCAGCAGTGAATTCCTGATGTTGTGCCAGATGTGTAACCAGTGGAGGATGACCAGTAGGGGCTGTCCCCGTATAAAGAGACCAGCACCTCTCATAAACCTGGTTTTCCGGGGCTGTGCCCAGCATACTCCCTTCCTTCCCAGGTGGCTGCATGCCTATGCTTTCCTAGAGACCAGTGGAAGGCCAGGGTGTAGCCATAGCTGGAAAGAATCTGCGCCTCTTAGCCCAGGATTGTCTGTGGACATAGTAGGGCCCAACGGACATTAGCTCTTGGCCCTCAGTACTTGGGAAGCTTTAAGAACCCTACAAGGGCCAGGTACTGGTGGCATACACCTTTAGTCCCAGCACCGAGGAAGAGGCAGGTGGATCTCTGAGAGCTCCAGGACAGCCAGGGCTACAGAGAAACCCTGTCTGAAACAAAACAAAACAACCAAGCAAACAAAACCCCTGCAAGGCTAGTCCCAGCATGGAGGTGGAGGCAGGAGGACCAGAAAACCAAGGGCTGGGTCGGAGCATGGGGCTTGCAGAGCATGGGTGAGACCCTGAGGATCCCCAGCCTCCTGCCTGAGCCTCCTGAGTGCACAGGCCCGCACCAGTATGCCTGCGTTTCGGTTTTCACTGACAGTGTTGGCCTGGAACCTAGCCATGGCAGGTAATCGGCTGCTGCTGAGGCTGTCCCCACCAGGCCCTCTGTTGAAGTGCCATAGAAAGAAGACCACCAGTGTGTTCTGGTACTGCCCAAGGTTTCCTCAGCGAAGTGGATTCCTCCCCTCCCCATTCTTTTTCTTTACAAAGATTTATTTATTTATTATACATACAGTGTTCTGTCCACATGCCAGAAGAGGGCACCAGATCTCATTACAGATGGTTGTGAGCCACCATGTGGGTGCTGGGAATTGAACTCAGGACCTCTGAAAGAACAGCCAGTGCTCTTAACCTCTGAGCCACCTCTCCAGCCCCATTCTTTTTCTTTTTAAATTTTATTTTATTATTTTTGTTGTTTTAAAACAGGGTTTCTCTGTGTAACAGCTCTGGTTGTTCAAGCTCTGTAGGCCAGGCTAGTCTCGAAATCACAGAGATCTACCTAGGGTTAAAGGCGTGAGACGCCGTGCCCAAGCCCCACCCACCCTTTTTTTTTTTTTTTTTTTTTTTTAGATAGTCTTTCTTATTCCAGGCCAGTCTTGAGCTCCGTGCCGCTCAGGAGACCTTGAATTCCCGGCCCACTGCCTGCACCATTCCAAGAGCTAGGGTGACAGGTGTGTGCCACCATGTCAGACTTGGTTTTGTGACCTTGCTAGCCAGGCATTTCTTTTTCCTTCCCTTTTTTTAAATTAATTTTCTGTGTTTAGCTGTGTTGCCCGCACATGTCTGCACCATGTACATGCGGTGCTTGTGGAGACCAGAAGAGGGCATTGTGTCCGCTGGGCTGGAGTGTGAGCCACCATGTGGGTGCTGGGAATCAAACCTGGGGCCTCTGCCAGAGCTGCAGATGCTCTAACCACTGGACCGCCTCTTGAGCCCCCAGCATTTCTAAGACCTTTCCGAGGCTAAGCTTGTGGTGGGTGGTGCTATGCTTGCCTGGTAGCTGTGGGAACTGCCTGGGCCTGCCCCTCCAGCAGTGCTCAGCACCACCATGGTGGGTGCCGCAGTCCTGCATCCCAGGTGCTCAGGAGTGGCTGGGTGATCCTGAGGAGAGGGGAGACTGGGAGTTTACGGCAGAAGTAGAACATGAGCTTTGTTGTTCAAAGGAAGAGGTGAGGCATTAGGGTAACAGTCTGCCCCCGCTGTGTGGCATCACTGGAGAGATGTGGGCACGTCACTTCACCCCAGCCAGGGCACCAGCCACAGACCACAGAATTGATCCCACAGAGTGGAGCTTAGGCGACCGGTGAGTTCACTGGGGTTACTTAGTGCACGTGGATGACTCACAGGCAGCTCGGCACTGGAAAGAGCACCCTGGCGTGGTGACTTCTGGGGTTCCCTGCAAGCCTTGGCCAGCTGCCTGCTTCGGTCCCCTCCCAGCACTTGTGATCATGGAAGTTTCACAGACTTGCTGAGCCCTGTAGGTTATACTTCCAGACTTAATAATCCCACAACCCCCCTGTGTGAGTGGGGTCGTCTTCACACAGCCGCAGTGGGAGCCTGTCCAGAGACGTAGGGTTGCAGGGACACTCAGAGCCCCCACCAGTGCTCATGGGCTATGTTGAATCTTCCCTGTGACTGCACTGGACAGGGTCCACTGGAAGTCTCTAGCTGCTGTGTGGCAGAGGGTGATGACCAGAACTTGGACAGAGCTGGGAGGGAGCCTGGCCCTGGGGATCCCAGCGTGGTGTTTGTGTGTCTGTTCTCACAAGGCACTGTCACCTGTGGCCTTCATCACCCCACAGCTCACTTCCATGGTGGAGCCGGGAAGGTCTGAGGCCGGTGCGCAGTGAGTTGAAGGGCAGAGAGCTCTCAGGGCCACTGGCCAGCCCGGGGTGGAGCACTGCATCGTCCGTCGCCTGCTTTCTGTTGTCGTAATTGGCATCCTTGGATTGAGATCTGGCCTTGAGTGCTCATGCTGGGGCAAGGCTTGACTTCAGGCACAGCACAGTGCTGGCCAGTGGTTGTGACGTCTGTTTCCCATTCTGTAGGTGGGGACACTGGACTGGTGGGACTCTAGGACTTGACAGCACCCGTTGGGTTTGCAGGGAGACAAAGCTCTGAGTCAGGCTCCAGCTCTGGGGATGTTGGGTCAGCCTCTCTATGAGGTCCAGGTGCTGTGGGTGTGTATTGCAGAACAAGAGTCGGGGTGTCACTGTGTGGCGGCCAGAACCGACTCTGCAGCCTTTTCTCTTTCAGGACAAGCACCACGATGCTGCTCATGAGATTATTGAGACTATCCGGTGAGTGCTGCATGGGGTGAGGGGGGGTCGGGTGGCCTGCTTCCTGATCTTCCCCGCACTTGTACTGTGCTGTCCTCCCTGGGGCCTCCTCCGGTAGCAAGTAGCACGCGGTGGGAGGAGCCCTGCAGAGGCATTGGTTTCAGGGCAGCCTGCCATAGCCCTTGCCACACACTGCGCTTGTCAGAGAAAACCTCAGTTGTTTTTCCCCTGCCGCGGCAGGGATGAGCCAGGTCTCATGTACAGCCTCCTAGCTGCAGCCTCCTGTAAGATGGAGCTGGTGGGGGGGCAGGTCTCAGTGCTCCCTGGCTTCTTCGCTAATCCCTGCCTTTAGGTGGATCGGAGAAAGACAGGAGTTTGTGAGGCCCGCTAAGATGTGATGGGGCTGCTGAGTGAGGGGGCCTCCATCCTGATACCTGCAGGGGCACGATGCCAGGGCGGCTGCCTGTTGGGATGGCTCTGGTGTCCTACTTCTGGAGCCTCTGCCCTCTGAGGCTCCCGAAATAGTGGGCATAGACTAGGGGAGAAAAGCCCGGTAGACCCCAGAACTGCAACTGGACTCGGTTAGATTGCCACTGGGTGCTTGGAGGTGTGGAGCGAGCAGTGTGGCTTACAGGTCGGCCTGGGCTGCCGGGACCAGGGAGTTGGCTCCGTGGGCGTAGCGCTTCCCGTGCGAACCCGGGGACCTGACCTTCATCCCTGGACGCCTTGTGGGGATGGAAGGAGAGGACCAACCAACCAGTCTGTGGAGGTCCTCTGACCCCCACGTTCTGTGGTACCCATGTTGCTCCATCATGTGCTTGTGCATCTGCGCATGTGCACAACTCCACCCCCACACAAATAATAACTAAAAAACGTAAAAGTCTGGCAGTGAGAGCTGAGACATTTTTGCGGGTTGAGGTGGGGCTGCAGGTGGAATAGAACATATCCTCCGGTAGTGCTTTCCTGTCGCCCCCACCTGGGCAGGTCAGAGAAGAGGGGACAGGGAGACCTGGATGCCGACCCTCCCAAGAGCCACCCTAGCACCCATCCTTCCTGCATCCCCAGAAACATCACTGCAGTTCTTAGGACAAGAGCCTGGCTTCTGCAGCCCACCAAGCTGGGCGTGGCCAGCCACTGTGCAGACAGGTCACAGTGATGGTGACAAGCAGAGCAGCAGACTGGGAACTGGCTCTGAGGGTAAAACAAGCACCTGAGTTCAGATCAAATTCCTAGAGCCTACCTAGCCAGACACGGCAGCATGGGTCTGGGAGCTCATGGACCAGCCAGCTGCGTGCAGGCGGTGGTGAGCAGGGGACGGTCAAGTGGAAGGGCAGGCCAGCACCTGAGGTCCTGACCTCTGTGCAGCTGTGCCTGGGTCCGCTCCATCTCACACACATGGCAATCATTATGTGGCCACAGACAGAGGCAGCCTCTGGGGACTGACGTGCTTCAGGGTTGAATGAGGAAGAATTTGGGGAGCACGGAAGATGTCATTGTTAGGGAACGGGGCTTTTTCCTAGGTGCTCCTTGCCATTGTAGCCTTCTTTAACTTTCAATGTAGGACCCCCCCCTTTTTTTTTCTAATTCTTAACAATTTTATTTTACTGCTGGGCATGGTGGCACACAGATCTTTAGTCCCAGAACTTGGGAGGCAGAGGCAGGAGCATCTCTGAGTTCGAGGTCAGCTTAGTCTACAGCTTGGTCTATATAGTCAGTTCTAGGACAGTCAGGGTTGTGTAGAGAGACCCTGTCTCAAAAAAAAAAAATAAATTTTACTATCTGGTATATCCCAGGCTGATCTTGAACATAACAATATAGCCTTGGATGGCCTTGAACCCCTCATCTTTGTGCCAAACCCAGCTTCTCCCCTAGAGCTTTTTTAATTACTGTGTTTGTGTGTAGTTGATGTATCTGTGTGTGTACACATGCACATCGGGGGAGGGGTCAGAGGACACCTTTGTGGAGTTGGTTCTCCATAGGGTTTCTCTGTGTAGTTTTGGTACTTGTCCCAGATCTCGCTCTGTAGACCAGGCTGGCCTCGAACTCTGCCCCCTGAGTGCTGGGATTAAAGGTGTGTGCTACCGCCCGGCTTTGTTTTGTTTTCTTTTCTTTTTTCTGGGAAAGGTCCCATTATTGGAGCCCAGTCTGGCCTAGAATTTGAAGTCTTTGTGCCTCAGCCCACCCACCATTGCTGGGATGACTGGCGTGTACCACCAAGCCTGGCTAATATTTTACTTTTTACCGTAACACATGAATTTGGGTCTCTTCCCCGTCCCAGCACTGTTTGACCTTGGCCTCGTAAAATCCACATAATTTCTCAGTAGCTTGTCATTTTACAGTACGCAGTAGCGCCCCTGTGCCCCCGAGTAGGGCTTAGACCAGCAGAAGCTCTGTGTTCCATTGCAGGTGGGTCTGTGAGGAAATCCCGGATCTCAAGCTGGCCATGGAGAACTACGTTCTGATCGACTATGACACCAAAAGGTGAGCAGGAAGGGAGGGAGTGGGCTGTTGGCTTACCTCCTGATTGTCCACACCTTGCCAGCCTCTGTGTAAAGCTTCCAGAAAAGTCTCTCTGGCTGGTGGAGTGAGGCCATCCCTGGGAACTCCACTCTGAACAACCTTGAATTGGTGCATAGGAAAGGAGCAGGGCTGGTGAGGGAGCCCTTGGCTCCGACTAGGTAGGTGTAGGTGGGGCGGTAGTGTCTCTGTCCCCACCCAGCACCTCTGCTCCTGGATGAGTGGGTGGAGAAGAGAAGGCATCCCTGGAATGTTGACAAGAGTGGGTTTGTTTACCACCTGCTCAGAGCCTGCTCCTTCTGGACTGCCTGCAAAGCTTTGCTTGACCCCTGACCTCATTACTAGAAAGGGCTCCTGATGCTGGTCAGCCTTGGTGACCCTGGGCCAGTCCCCTGGGTGGGCCTCTGTCCACCCCATGACTAGCGTCTGGGTGTGAGCCCCTGTGTTGCAGGTCCCCTTTCTGGACACACAGGGCACAGAAGCCTACCTTCCGGTGTGCAAGAGACAGGTGGGCAGCCAGGTGACCAGGGCAGGAGCCTCTGACCTTGTGGAGTTGGGGTGACCCTGTCTCATTGCCTTTGAGTTCATACCCTAGAAGCTCCTCCAGGATTTTACTTTTGCCATGCGAGGAACGCACCCAGGGCCTTGCATGTGGACCCCTGGGCCCTATTGATGGAAGTGTTGGCCTTCTTAATTCACTTAACCTGATCTCAGACTTGTGGGCTCACGTGACTGGCTCCTCAGTAGCTAGGACTTGAGTTGTGTGTGTCACCACCGCACCCTGCGTTGGCTTCTCCTCAGCACCTTCAGTTCAGGGAAGCCATGCTTCTGCCTGTGGCTGCTGCTGACCTGGGTCCCTCCCGAGAATAGAAAAGACGGTAGCATGCTGGAGTGCTAGGACATCACGTGACTACCTCACACGGGGAGGAAGTTGCTTATGTGTATTAGTGCCACAGAGCCCCTTCCCCCAAGCATGGGGCTCCCTATGGGCTCTTGACATTTCGAACCTCCTTGGGCATGCAAGATGTGGAGTGGTCCCGTGTCCCCAGAACCATGCTGCTTCTGCCTGTGTTAATCTCAACGGCGAGAATAAGATTTTGTTGGGGTGCACCCAAGAGCTGGCCAACAACTGCCTCCTAAGTCAGGTTAAAGAGAGCATCCCTGGATCCACCTCTTGGGCCCCTTTTAAATGGTAAATAGAGTAATAGAGTAAATAGAAACATTTTTAATAATGAAGCATAATGGCTCCTGCCTTATGATGGCATCAGACAGGTTCCTCACCTGCCACTCATAGTGCCCAGGAGTCTTCCCTAATTGAGCCGTCCTGCCCCATGCCTGTCTCGGAAGCTACAGATTCCTGACCTGGCGTACAGAGACTGGCAGGCTCCACTGCCCACACACTCCTTGGCACTGTCTCTGCTTGTTTCTTTTTAAAAGATTTTATTTGGCTGGGTGTGGTGGCGCACGCCTTTAATTCCAGCACTGGGAGGCAGAGGCAGATGGATCTATGAGTTTGAGGCCAGCCTGGTCTACAGAGTGAGATCCAGGACAGGCAGGGCTACACAGAGAAACCCTGTCTCGGGAAAACCAAAAAAGAAAAAAGAAAAAAAAAAAAAAAAAAAAAAAAATACTTCATTTATTTTTTTTTTGAGTGTGAACATTGGCCTGCTTGCATGTCTGTGTACCATGTGTGAGCAGTGCCCCACAAGGGCCAGAAGAGGGCGTTGGATCCCCTGGAGCTGGAGTCACAGATGGTTGTGAGCCACTGTGAGCGCTGAGGACACAACCCGGGTCCTCTGAGAGAGCGAGCAGCCACTGCTCTGACCACTGAGCAACCTCTTCAGCCCCAGTTCTGCTTTCTTTTCTTATTGGAGACGGACTCACAGTGTAGCCCTGGCTGCCTGGCACTTGTTAGGTTAGGGTTAAATGTGTGGGCCAGCCTTCTCACATGGTCCTTAGAGTTGAGAGGGCTGGACACAGGGACATTTTTCAGCTCTGAAGCAGCGCTGTGTAGGAAGGAGGGAACAGGAACCTCTGGCCGCTCAGGTCGGGGTGTCGGTTTCCATGTAAGGGCCTGTGCTCCATCACCTCTTGCCTTGTGTGTGTGCGCGCAGTGCCCTCATGGAGGACAGGGAAACCTGGGTGACTGCCCACCTTCCACCTCATTTGAGACAGTCCCTAGTTTTCCCTGCTGCACATGCTGACCCCATCCCCTTCTGTTTTAGATGCATGGGGACCACAGATATCTGCCCCCTGTCCAGCTTTATGTGGATTCTGAGGACTTGAACTCAGGACCTCGTACTTGGCAGCAGACATTTCTGTTGCTGAGCCATCTCC
This sequence comes from Peromyscus nudipes, assembly GCA_902168325.1. NCBI lineage: Eukaryota > Metazoa > Chordata > Mammalia > Rodentia > Cricetidae > Peromyscus > Peromyscus nudipes. The sequence continues at coordinate 14,197 of CABHPH010140490.1, forward strand.
CCAGCCCTAGCCCAGTCTTTGTAGTAGCTTGTTCCTGAGCTCCTCCTCATCGTGACGTGGTCTGCCCATGGAGTAGGCTGTGGATGCAGACCTGGCCAGACTGTCCTTGCACTTGTCCTGTGGCCGGCCTGCTGTGTAGGTGGTTCTGGGTCCCATGCCTCCCTGGAGGCTTTGCCCAGCCCTCTACATCTGTGGAAGCTGGGTACATTGCAGCCCACTGACGCACCCGCCTTTCTTTCTCAGTTTTGAAAGCATGCAGAGGCTGTGTGACAAGTACAACCGAGCCATCGACAGCATCCACCAGCTGGTAGGTGGCTCCCCACTTGCGCGGCTGTCCACTCCCCAGTGGGTGGGCCTGGTGCTGGCTCCAGGCCCCAGGGCTGTGAAGGAGTGCTGGGGAGGGCAGTTGGCATGGTGAGGCTGGGCAGTCAGGTGGCAGCATGGGAAGCAGTAGCTTCTTGGGGTCATTGCATCTCTGCCCGTCCCTGTGTGCTGCAGCAGCAGGGGTGCCGGCAGTCAGCCCCTTCGGAACTCTGACGTACGTTAGTCTGCTCCTCCTGTGTGAGGGGTGCACTGCTCACAGCAGAGCCTCATAAAGCTGTGTCCCACCTGCCCACCTAAGCCGACAAGCTGGGTGCAGACGGCAGAGCTCGGCCGCTGAGCACCAGGGAGTGGTCTTTCTAGAAGGCACAGGGATCTCTGGCATTGGAGCTTTTAGCAGGCGTTGGCCATTGTGGGGTTCTGTGGTGTCAGGGAACGCTCCTGTGGAAGACGTGGCTGTGTAGAGACGCTGGACTGGCACAGGATAGCTTTGTGGCTCTGAGCTGAGACGCTCGTGCAGCTCTGCAGTGGTGGCCCTTGGGCATTGGTCCTACCGTCATCACTGTGCCGTAGGGACACCAGCTGAAGCAGCTCACTAGGGCTCCCATGGAGCAGCGAGAGGCTTGGGGCCCGGCCCCTTCAGTGGGGCTGTCTTGCCTGTCCTATTGCATCTTATCCCAGTGCTGTGGCCGGCAGAGAGTCCACGGCCACAAGACTGAAAGGTTGAGCCCTTCTCCCCGAGGGCATCCCTCCTTCCATTTGGTATCTCAGATCAGTAGATGAGTGCCAGGGTGTGCAGGGTGTACTCACAAGGCCAGCCTGGCACTGCCGCTGGAGTCTGCAGCTCTTTAAGACTGTTTCTCTCCTTGTGAACTTGGGTTAAAGACCCTGTCCCAAGGCTCGAGAGTCTGAGGTGTGTTCTGGGAGGATACATACCTGCCAGCGAGCCTGGAGTGAGGAGGGGCTCCTGGGACCCTGGGGCTGGGCTTAGGCCAGGAGGCTTTATAAGGTCCAGTCAGAGTTCACCTTCATGTGAGTAACCTCAATAGAGTGCCTGAGTTGGTGTGGAGGGGTGTTGTTTGAATCTAGATGGTCTTTTAATAAAAAGCCGCCCCCCTCCCTGTGGCGGTGGTGGTGCACACCTTTAATCCCAGCATCGGGAGGCAGAGGCAGGCAGATTTCTGTGAGTTCGAGGCCAGCCTGGTCTACAGAGTGAGTTCCAGGACAGGCGCAAAGGTACTCAGAGAAACCCTGTCTCAGAAAACAAACAAACAAACAAAAAACCCCGAGCCAGGTACCAGGGGAAAGCTGAAAGGTCAGAGAAGCAGAGCAGCGGCCACCAGTGTTTACAACATCCTCAGCTAAAGAGAGCGAGTTCCTGTCTCCTCGTGCACCTTCCTCTGCCCAGGCGTCACTCCCTGGGATTACAGGCGTGTGTGCTTCCCAAGCAAAGGCAGAGATCCCGAGTGATGGGATTAAGGGTGTGTGCCACCGCCGCCTGACCTCTGTCTAATCTAGTGGCTGGCCGGCTGATCCTCAGGCAAGTTTTTTTTGTTTTTTTGTTTTTTTTTTTTTTGGTTTTTCGAGACAGGGTTTCTCTGTGTAGCTTTGCGCCTTTCCTGGATCTCGCTCTGTAGACCAGGCTGGCCTCGAACTGACAAAGATCCGCCTGCCTCTGCCTCCCGAGTGCTGGGATTAAAGGCGTGCGCCACCACCGCCCGGCTCTCAGGCAAGTTTATTAGGGTGCACAGTCCATCACCACAGAGGGTCAGACACAGAAGCCTAGCATGCCAAAACCGACTGTGCACTTGGAGGAGCATTCACGATGCTGTGTGTTATTTTGTTTGTGGTCTTTGCGATGCACCCAGTAGGTTCTTTACCACTGAGCCACACTCCAGCCCCCACTTTTTGTGTTTGTTTATTTTGAGACAGGGTTTCTCTGTGTAGCCCTGGCTGTCCTAGATCTGGATCTAGAAACCAGGATGGCCTCAAACTCAGAGATCCTCCTGCTTCTGCCTCCCCAGTCCTGGCATTAAAGGCGTGGCCACCACACCTGGGGACCTTTTGGGTTTTTGGTACAGGATCTTACTGTGTAGTCCAGGCTGGCCTTGGACTGACAGTGTTCTCCCTGCTTCAGCCTCTCAAGTTTTGGGGGTCAGGCAGGTGCTGCTGGCTGCTGTGGGATGTAATGGGTCATGTCCACTCTTGTCCCCAGTGGAAGGGCACCACGCAGCCCATGAAGTTGAACACTCGGCCATCCAATGGGCTCCTGCGGCACATCCTGCAGCAGGTGTACAACCACTCTGTAACCGACCCCGAGAAGCTCAACAACTACGAGCCCTTCTCCCCTGAGGTGTACGGGGAGACCTCCTTCGACCTGGTCGCCCAGATGATCGACGAGATCAAGATGACTGAGGATGACCTATTTGTAGACCTGGGCAGTGGTGAGTGTCTTGTAGTGCAGCCCTCGGCTGTCCTTGGCTCTCTCCGTGCAGGCTCAAGGGGCTGCTTCTCAGGGAGGACCTGGTGAGCCACCAGTGCTCCTGCTCAGGGCTTCTACCCAGAGCCCGGGGCTGCCTGCGTGGTTGGCTGTGGTTCTGATGGTGTCTGCTTTTTTTGGGGCAAGACTTAGTTAGGGTTTCAATTGCTGTGATGAAACACCATGACCTAAAGGCTAGTTGGAGAGGAAAGGGTTTGTCCGGCTCACACTTCCACATCACTGTTCGTCACTGAAGGAGTCAGGACAGGAACTCAAGCAGGGCAGGAACCCGGAGGCAGGAGCTGATGCAGAGGCCGTGGAGAGGAGCTGCTGACTGGCTTGTTCCCCATGTCTCAACCTGCTTTCTTACAGAACCCAGGACTAGCAGCCCAGGGGTGGCCCCACCCACTATGGGGCCATCAATCACTAGTTATGAAAATATGCCAGGTGTGATGGTGTATGCCTTTAATCCCAGCCCTCAGGAGGCAGAGGCAGGTGGATCTCTGTGAGTTCGAGGCCAGCCTGGTCTACAGAGTGAGTTCCAGGATAGCCAGGACTACACAGAGAAACCCTGTCTTGAAAAACCAAAAAGACAAAAACAAAAAAAAAAAGAGAGAAAGAAAAAAATGCCCAATGCCCTAAGCCTGCCTGCAGCCTGATCTTACGGGAGCATTTTCTCAACAGAGGCTCTCTCCTCAGATAGCTCTAGCTTGTGTCAAGTTGACATAAAACTGCCCAGCACAGGGCTTATCTCCTGTGCCTCATGGGGGTGAGGTAGAGGCTGGAAAAGGCCCAGCTACTCCCTGCAACTCCTTTCGAAGCTGCTGGTCCAGTCCTGAAGGTTGAGCCTTCTGGGTCCCTGACCTTCCAGAGCCCTCCCCAAGGCACTGTAGCTTTGCGTCTCTCTCCACCCAGCTGTGGAGGGGGCCTCCTGGCCGGGCCCTGTGTCTCCTGAGGCCCCGTGTGTCTCCTGCTTCTCTGCCCTGTGCTCCTGAGCTGCGTGTTAGTAGAAAATACTGCCCTGCAGACGGTCAGGTGGCGCGCATGTGCCATCTGAAACGTGGAACTGCGCTGCCACGTGGAGGGGTTCATCTTCAGAGCCTCGACCCTCAGTGGCATGAAGCAGTGCGGCAGGCCCGGCTTCCGGGCACAGGGCCAGCAGGTGCTGGTTGTTCCCCATCCACTAGCAGATCTGTTAGGTCAGGGCGCTTACTGGCCTGATGGCTGTAGCTGTCTGTGCCACAGCAGGACCAGGGGTGACTTAGGTGAAGACGCGCCTTTCCAGGGACTGCTGAGCTTTGTGCAGCCATCCCCAGGCAGGAACAGCCAGGCCTTGCCAAAGTGCCGAGGGGGAACAGGCAGTTTACAGCTTCACAGGTGGCATTGTGGGTAGTGGAGTGGCGCACACCTCTTCTGGGAGGTCTGCCTTTGAATGACCTCCTCTGATGCCACGGGACATTGTCATGTGGCTGAGGCCACTGGGTCTCTGTGGAGGCCCCGCAGACTCTGATCTGTGTCTCTCTGGCTGAAGGTGTGGGGCAGGTTGTCCTTCAGGTTGCTGCTGCCACCAACTGCAAACATCACTACGGAGTGGAGAAAGCGGACATCCCAGCCAAGTACGCGGAGGTGAGCAGACCCACGTGCACGCTGCTCCAGGCTCCGGGGTCTGGGTACGGCTCTTCCGGGCCAAGAGCTTCTGTGTTTGTGACACCCATCACCTCCCAGCAGAGTGCCTGTGTCCCTGGCAGGCTCTGCAGACCTTCATGATGAGCACACCCTGCCGCTGGCAGAGCATGGCCACCTCCTCCTGGAGTTGAGAGGGCACACGTTTCCTGTGGACGCCCCCAATCTGTTCCTCCCGGGGTGGGGTTCGGGCTCTTGCTGGAACTGCAGAGGATGATCTTGGGCTCTGTTGGAGGGTTGGGAACCTGGGACTCTCCCATGGCCCCTGTGGGTGGGCGCCCCCCCCCTCCCCCGCCCCGTGCTCCACAGCAGTGTTGCTATAGATAGCTCCCAGTGTGTTGTCCGGTGTGATCCTGCAGGGCCTGTGGACCCTCCGCCACCTCGGCCTCCCCGAGTGTATAACAGGCTGTGTGCTTTCTTCCCTCAGACCATGGACCGAGAGTTCAGGAAGTGGATGAAATGGTATGGAAAAAAGCATGCAGAATACACAGTGAGTGCCATCGCTCCATGCCCGCGGCCCCCAGCCCAGCCCAGCCCCTCCCCTCCTCTCTTGACCTAGTCAGTCCTACGGGCTCAGTCTCTGGACTGAGCTCTGCCTTTCCTGCTCCCCTGGCCCGGGCACCACCCCTAGACAACATGTGCTGACCGTGGGCTGTGGCAGTAATGCGCAGCTCTACTGAGCTAAGCCTTCCAGCCCGGGCAAGTGCACCCCGCTGAGCTGCGCCCTTGCTATAGCTTGTGGCATTAAGGGTTGGGGCCCTTGCGTTCTTGATGTGGAGATCCGGTTAGGCCGTTCTGCGCGCCGGCTGGGAGAGGCAGTCTGCACTCACTTTCTGTGGTGCCTGGGAGCTGTGGGCGGCAGACCACACTGGCCATGGCTCTGCCTTGCTCTGTCTGTCACCCTTCCTGCAGTAAACCCAGCTCAGGCCTGCTTTCTTGGTGAAAGTCTCTTGAGGGTCTTGGGAATCTGTTAGGAGTGAGGCCCACCTGACACCTGTGGCTGGGACCCAGGAGATGGGTCCTGATTCCCAAGACTTTGTGCCCTCCTTCATTAACTGTGATGATGACTCTTCACACTTTTGGTGGGGCCTGTTGGTTCCACACCCACGTAGAGTTCTCAACTGGGCACAGCTTTCGGGAAGACCCTGCCCAATCCTAAGTGGCCTCCTGGTCGTTTATTTCCTCTTCTTTTTTCTCAGCTTGTCATTGTTGGATGACCTGGCCTGTGGTTTAAGGTGTGGTGTGGCTGGTGTTTGTCATGTCGATCGGGCCCAAGAGGGCAAGGGCTGAGGCCAAGGGCAGTTCTTGAGGGCTCGGTGACCATCAGTAGCAACCTGGCAGCAGGGATAGAGAAAGCGACTGTTGGCCATTCTGTGTCCACTCTGGCTTCCCGTAGCCCCTTGAGAGTGACCGCCAGCCTTGTCCAGGAGGCTTCCGGGCACCTGCCTGGCCTGCAGCGCAGTGCCGCAGCCTTGATTGGCAGGCCACGAGCCCTGTCCTCTGCTGTTGAGAAGCACCCAGGAGAAAAGCCAGGGGAGCCTCAAAACAGCTCAGAGGACGGCCTCTTCCTGGCCCAGAACTGCCTAGTGCTGCCGCCGCCAGCCATCTCTGCTGACGTGCTCCTCCAGGGGCTGAATGGAGTCTGGCAGGCCCTCCTCCCTCTTCCCTCCTCCAAGGGCCCTAAGCAAGCCGGGGGCAGACACGTGCTCATCTCTGTTGGCCGTGCCTCCTGACGTTCCCAGGCTTAGTGACCTCATATGTTCCTGCCTTCCCATCACCCTGGCAGCGTGGCTGTAGAGCTTTATACGCAGTTCCTCTTCTCAGAGGGGTCTCTGGGCTTTGACCCCTGACCCTGGAAGAGAGTAGAGTAGCCTGTGACTCGTGAGATGCTGGCTGCAGCTTGCCTGAGCATCCCTATCACAGGTGGTGGTTGTGCCGAGGTGCGCCATGGGCAGGCAGGCAGTCCTGCTGAGGAGGCGTGCCTGTGGGGCGTGCCCGTGGGGTGTGTCCACAGACCTTAGCACCTCCCCTCTTGTGAGCTCCGGACTGAGCTGATGGAGTCTCGCACTGGCTTCGTCTGTGTCTGACCATGGCCTCTTGGGGCTCATCCATGGTGACCTTTTCCAGCCCTCCTCAGGCTTCTTTGGGGCCTGTGCCAGCCTTTCCACCTGCTTCGTGAGCTAGCTGCTGTGTGCCCCACCTCCCCTCTGCCTTTTCCATGTGGTAGGTGTGGCTGTGACACTGTTGCCTGGGGGTGTGAACAAATGGTTCCCAGATAGGGAACCAACAAAGCCCAGCTGGAGAACTCTGGAGTTTTCTGTCATTTCAGAAATGACAGAGAGAGCTGCCTCCCCAAGACCCACCCCAGCATGCGGGACAGCTCACAAAGTTGGGAACGTGGAGGGCACTGCACAGCCCACAGGCAGCAGGACAGGCTGGAGAGCGTCCTTTCCCGGGGGCTCTGTAGACCCTGAGCCTCCCTCCCCAGCAGCTCGGCTGGTGTGACAGTGTCTCTCGCAGTCCTTTCTGCTCCTGTTCCCCGGGGTGGGAGGGCTCGGCATATCCGCTCGGTTTCAGGGACTTCCTGTCTGAGGGGCTCCCTGCAGGGCGGAGTGTATGGAGATTTCCTGCACAGCAGTAGACACCTTGTTTCAGGCCTGGGCTTCCATCCCAGACCAGATGGCCAGGCCGTGAGAGTCCCTGGCCACAGACACAGACGGCACGGTTAAGTGGCTCCCTAGACTTGATGGCCTGGTTGGCCAGGACAGCACCGGGGCTGCAGTGGGAGGAACGCTGGCTCCACCCGGGCGGGACACAGCTGCAGGGGAGGTCTGTCCTGGACGGGGCTCCAGAGGCCGCAGCAGAAGCACAACAGAGCCAGGGAGGACATCAGGGCGGGCGGAGCTCCTCCTAGGAGTCTCAGAACACGAAGCAGGGTGTTTTCATCCAGAGACGGAAAACCCAGCTGCCCCGGGGCTTAAGGGACCATGGCTTCTCTCTCAGCTCAGACTCCACACACAGCCGGGTGGTGGAGGCTGGACTCTGCTGCAGTGCTTAGCTTAGGGGAGAGGGGGAGCCCGGAGCCCAGGCTCCTAGGCCAGCCCATGTGCTGCCCTGCATTCCCAGGCTAGGCTGGTGGACAGCAGAGCAGAGTCAGGTCGCTCGGAGAGATTGGATGAGAGATGGGCCCTGGCCTGGGGTGGGCTTGGGCTGTTCAGACCCACAGGGCTCTGGCCACCCCAGTCCAGGTCTGTCCACTGGAGGATGGAGGCTGTGTAGCTGCTCCTGGCAGGGGACAGCCTTGTCCTAGCGGGTTGGGGAGGTGGCCCTGTCATCCTGTCACTCCACACCTCTTGGGGCTCCAGTGTGGGGCTCTGCCATTACCCATGGTCGGCATCTCTGTCTCCCTCCTTCTCTGGTACTTGTAATCCACTTCTGGTCAGTAGATTGGCCTGTGTGGTGTCCTGCACCGCATGGCCTATTGTGCATTGGATCTTTGCTCCTGTTCATTGTCAAGTAGCTTTCCAGCACATGGATGGACTGTGCTGTATGTCTGTCCATCTGTCCATGGATGTCTCTGCCTTTTGGGCTTTGTAAACAACTAAACAACCTCCCACCCCCATGACCTCCATGTAGAGTGGACTATTCTTTTCCTGGGGCTCATGCCTAGTGCCACAGCTGGTGGGGGGTCTGCAGAACTCAAAACCCAAATTGCATGGGTCTCTGAGTGTCGTCGTAGCTCCAGGTACTCAGGGTAAAAGCTGTTTCCAGGGCTGGAGAGATGGCTCAGAGGTTAAGAGCACTGACTGCTCTTCCAGAGGTCCTGAGTTCAATTCCCAGCACCCACATGGTGGCTCACAACCATCTGTAATGAGATCTGGTGCCCACTTCTGTATACATAATAAATAAATAAATCTTTAAAAAAAAACAACAAACAAACTGTTTCCACTGGGCAGTGGTGGCGCACACCTTTAATCCCAGGACTCCCTAGGCAGGTGGATTTCTGTGGGTTCCAGGCCAGCCTGGTCTACAGAGCGAGTTCCAGGACAGCCAGGGCTACACAGAGAAACCCTGTCTCGAAAAACCAAGAAAGACAAAAGAAAAAAACCTTGTTTCCCTCTAACACACTCTGGCCTCAGCGACATCAGTGCTGACAGAGGGAGGGCCGAGGGGCAGGCCGCAGCTGGGGTCAGTCGTGCAGCAGACATGGACTAATGCAAGCTGAGTAGAGGCGACCTCTTCTTGAGCACAGCCCTCATGGATGGTGACAAGTGACAGGATGGTTGGTCCAGTGGCTTCCTGGCCACAACGATGCATTCATGTCTGTAGAGTCTGCAGATGGCCTGTGTGATGCTGCTTTTCTGGGGACACAGTCTAGCACAGAGAGGGTTGGCTGGTCAAGCAGGTGGCACTGGGACTCCTCACCTGGACCGACACCATCCTCTTGTCCGTCCCGAGTGGGTGCTGCTTCCTGCGCTCTACAGAGCTGTCCACTGGCTGTCCACGGTCACCTCCCCACCCTGAGATCCAGCTCATTCCATGTCTCTCACAGCAGCTGCGGGGACTGGGTTTGAACCAAGCAAGCCTGTGAGTAAACGTGTTCCTTTCTTTCTTAGCTGGAACGAGGTGACTTCCTCTCAGAGGAGTGGAGGGAACGGATCGCCAACACGAGGTACGGCCGGCTGTGGGCTGTGCTGCTGGCTGTGCTGGGGCCTCTGATGCTGGCTCCCCAGATGTGGGTGGCTGTCGTGGAGGGTACTGCGGGGCTGCTGCTTCAAGAGTGCCAGCCCCTCCTCTGGGGACTGGCCTGGCTGTGGTCTCACATGGGGTGCGGTAGCCCCTGTGCTGTCCCCTTGAGTGTCCTGTGCTGTCCTCATCATGGGGTCGGGTCTATCAGGGGATCGAGGTGTTTTCTCTTGGGGGTGGTGCCTGCCTGCCGCAATGCACCTGCCTGCCGCAATGCACCTGCCTGCCGCTTGTCAGGGTATCCCTTTGCTCATGCCCTCTGACTACCCTGTCTTCCATGAGCAGTCCTCCCTGGACTCTGTGGCCAGGGAGTGCTTCCAGGAAGCCCGCTTTATTTCAGAAGTGCCAATATTCAAAGTAGGCGCCTGGTGCTGGACTTAGCCCAGAGCTTGCAGCCTCCTCCGAGGAGAATTTTGTGCCTGTCTCTGCCCCTGCTTTCCTGCTTACTCTGCTCACCTCAGATGGGTGGGCGGGGGTGGGGGACAGCACCTGGCAGGGACCGGCAGCAGTCTGTGTCCAGGCTGGGACTTGACGTGCACAGCCTCAGTTTTACTGAACTGAAACATTGTTTTGCAGTGTTATATTTGTGAATAACTTTGCCTTTGGTCCTGAGGTGGATCACCAGCTGAAGGAGCGATTCGCAAACATGAAGGAAGGTAACGCAGCCCTCCTGCCCACAGGCCTGGTGCCGCCACCCTCTCCGGGGACATGCAGTTCCATCAGTCTTCCATGGGAGGTCCTCAGCGACCCTCCCTGTCATGACGGGTAGTGCATGGAAGCCCCAGGCCCCACCTGCTTCCTGCCCTCCTTGCCCAGCTCCTGGGCTGCACAGCAGAAGTGAGGGCTCGGTGGCAGGAGGCCCTGGTGCCCCGCATGCCCTAGATGGCCAGCAGCTGGGTTGAGGGCTGACCTGGCTCAGGAGCAGGCTCCTGCCACAAGCACCATACCAGGGCTCTGCTCGGGAGCTTAGGTGTACCTACACATGTGTTTGTGCCTGCCGGCCTTTCGTGATGGAGAGCTTCAGAATGAAGAATTGATGGAGCACACACCTCCCCTTGCGTAGGACTTCCCGGCTTCTTAGCCTGGTTTCCCCGCTCTGCGGCTGTCTGCTGTCACAGAAGTGATGAGTGTCTGCTGTGGGGCAGATCCTCAGCTCCCCATGCTTTTAGAGTGACTTACTTAGGGTGCGGGGTGAACCCAGGGCCTTGTATGCTCAACAGACACTCCCCACTGAGACTCACCCCGCCTCACTTTCATTCCTGTTTCATCCCTCATTTGTGTTTTAGAAAAGGTCCCACTAGACAGGCTCTAGCCTAGACCTAGGCTGCTCTGAAACTCAGTCACATAGCCCAAGCGCCGGCCTTGAACTTTATCGCAGTGTACACCACCACATTAGCCTCTTAATGCTGCCTGTTTGGGGTCAGGCTGTGCCTTGGTGAGGTCCCCAGTCCTGGGTTAGCGTGTCCCTCTGTCTACTGCCCGTTCCCTCAGGGCTGGCAACTCAGTGGTCAGGTGGGCCGGGCTCTGGTGACAGCCAGCCCCAGCCACCCTCCCTGCCTCTGTGCAGCTGTGATAGACAGCGTGGCTCAAGCAGCCTGTGTGTTCGGGAGGGGTTTGTTCGCCTCACTCAGCCGACCCCATTCCGTCACCAAAGGGCGGCAGGGCAGGCAGGGGCTGCAGCAGTCTCTGCTGCTGACTGGCTCAGGCTCAGCGCTCAGCTCCTTTTCATGCACGACTCATGACCACTTGCAGGGCCTGCCCACACCAGTCAGTCAAGACAGTGCCCCATGACTTGCCTGCAGGTCAGTCTGCTGGAGGCGGTTTTTCTCAATTGAGGTTCCCTTTTCCCAGATGGCCTGAGTTGGTCAAGTTGACAAAACATTATCTAGCAAAAGCACCCACTTGTGGGTGTTCATGGGGATCAGATTGTGCCTGTGGCCCTCTGCTGACCATGCTTTTCCCTTGGGCCTCTGCATGGTCGGTGGTGGCAGGTCATTTCCACCACTGCCCAGGGAAGCTCATAGGGTGCTGGCCAGACTGGCCTGTGGCCTTTCAGCTTTCCTGCACACTAGAGACGTGGACCTGACCCTACTGTGGCCGGGCCGGGCCTTTGCAGATGGACTCAGAGAGCAGGACTGGGAGTGGGGCTAGAGGCTGGTGCACAGATGCGTGGGTGCGTGCGTGCATGTTGAAAAGGGAGCCTCATTGTGTAGCTCAGGCTGTCCCAGAACAATGGTACCTCAGCTTCCCAAGTGCTGGGGTGACAGACATGCACCACTGTGCCAGGGGAGTCTTGAATCTTGATTTAGCTGTCACTGGCTGTGGGGGTCAGGCCTGATCTAACACCCATGAGGCTTAGAGCTCCTGGGCTGGCCTGGGCTACAGAAGGAGTTCAAAGCCAGCCTGGGCTTGGTGACGGTCTGTCTCATTCCCCCCTACCACCCCAACACTCTTCTTCCGTATGGAAAAGGATCTGCTCCATTCACAAGAGTCGGGCTTGGTTTTGAGACAGGGTCTCTATGTTGCTCTGGCTGCTGTGGAACTCTTTATGTAGACCAGGCTAGACTACTTTCAGAGGTCTGCCCATCCCTGCCTTGGGCTGGGATTAAAGGTGTGTGCCTCCAAACTAGACTAACATGTTTTAAGGTTGTTCCTTGTGGCTGTCCAGATTTGAATCTTTGTGTGGTTTGGCATGGCTCTCTTTGCCTTTGGGACTTGGTTCTGATCCCTGTCCCAGTCAGTAGCCAGTCAGAGTCTCAGCTCTGGTCTGTGGATCTTTCTCTGTTGTCTCTTGGAAACTGTGGTCTTGCTGCCTAGCCCAGCTGTCTTCAGACTCATGACAGTCCTCTCGGCTGCCGGAATACCAGGGTGACCACTGAGCCTCCGTGCCTGGGGGACTCCTCCAGTGCCTTTCTGAGGGGACGCTGCAGGCAGACCCGTCTGCCTCGCTCCTCCTCCCGGCGCCTGTGTTGGTTCTGGGCCCCACTACAGCCCTTTACCAGACACCAGTTGTCACCCCAGTGCAGGGGCAGAGGCGAGCACAGGGGTCTTGTGGGACTGCCGAGCATCTTGTGGGCACAGGCACAGCTCACGTGTCCACCCCCAACTCCTGCCTGTGTGCCTCTGGGTTTTACACATACGGCAGTGATGGGCTTCTGTGTTGCAGGCGGCAGAATCGTCTCCTCAAAGCCCTTTGCCCCTCTGAACTTCAGGATCAACAGCAGGAACTTGAGTGGTAAGCTCCGCGCTCGGCGGCATGCAGGCTGCCTGGCTCCCCTTGCCCGGTCAGGTGGAGCTCTGCCCTGCCGAGGGGTCCTCAGCTAGTTGCTTCTCAGCCTCCGTCCACCGCGTGCGTGTCACATGTCCCTGGTGGACACGGTGCTGCAGAGGTGGCCAGCCCTCCTGGGGGCCTCCCTGGGCTGGCTGCTCTTGAAGCCTGACCCCGTTCACGTGTGCTCGCGCGCCACTGTTCCTGACAGGCCCCAGGGTCTTCCTCCCCGTGTCAGCTAGGCAGCCTTTGGGGGTGCTGTGGAGACTGGTGTGGGGTGCAGGCTTCCTGCGCAGTCCTGACTGGCTGCTCCTCCACAGACATCGGCACCATCATGCGTGTGGTGGAGCTGTCGCCCCTGAAGGGCTCCGTGTCGTGGACTGGGAAGCCCGTCTCCTACTACCTGCACACTATCGACCGCACCATAGTGAGTGCCCACAGCAGCGCAGCATGGCACCCTCCAGAGGGGGAGTCAC
>CABHPH010140490.1:27269-42644 GCA_902168325.1 Peromyscus nudipes
GCCCTTGGTCTCCCTGATGAATGGGTGCCCATAGCAGTTTTGACATCATATCCGGAGGCCTCTGGTCTCTGTCATCCCTTCTCTCCTTATCCCCCAGCCTTCCCCCTTGTGTGCCGGCCTCTTCCTCACAGTCCCCTCATGGCCTCCCCTCTTTGCCAGAACCTTCCGTGTGCAGGCCTGACTCTGTTCTCCTCTGTCCTTGAGGCCGTGTGTCGACAGTCCCGCTTTTGGTTCTCGGGCCTACCTGGGTCAGTGGAGAGCCTCTTGCTGTGGGCAGAGGGCCTCTGTGTGGCCAGTGCAGCAGCCGGTGTCCCCCGTTAGTCCTGTCCTTGGTCCTCAGCAGTCGTTTGGGATGGAGGAGAACTGCCGTGGGCTGGATGTTTGCTCCAGCTGTGCCACCTGTGGTGCCCGCTGGTGTGCCTGGCAGCTCTGTGGGCCACACCGTCTGTGTGCGGCTGCCCGTGTCCGTGCTCAGGGCTCGCTTCTAACAAAGCTTTTTCCTCTTCTCTTTAGCTTGAAAACTATTTTTCTAGTCTGAAAAATCCAAAACTCAGGGTAAGTTTGCATCTCTCCCAACTGTGACATTCATGAGGGTCAAGGTGGCTGGCTGAATGTGTGCTGGTGGTATGTGTGACCAAGGTCCCCAGGACCAACCAAGGGCTCTTTCTGCCTCCCAGGCTCCCCGAAGGCCCTCAGCTCTGGGGTAGGTTTAGTGTCCATCTTGTGGGGACGATGGTCCCGCAGAGGGCCAGTTGCCCACAGGTCCATTGTCACACCGTGCTGTGCGTCCTCATTCCAAGCGCCGAGGACAGACGGTTGAGGGCGCCTGTCTCCAGCACCCTGGAAGGCTGGGCAGTCTGCTCCATGGCAGGCACTTACTTCTCTGTCCCAGAGACATAGAGAGCTGGGCTACCAGGTGACTTTCCCTGGGGAGGCGTGAGCAAACGTCTGTTCACTCGGCGTGGTCACTGATAGCAGAGTCCAGTGTTCTCCCTGCTGGTGCTTGGTGAAGCGGGGGGCTGACGGGGTACAGGAGTGGACAGTTTACGGTCAGCTACACACCACCAGGGAGGGCACCTGCCCAGCACACCAGAGATGGTGAACAGTGCGTATTCTCCGCAAGCGGCTGAGCTCCCCCACCCCTCGCTCCCATTCCACAGATGCATGCAAGTGTGCACCTCGTGAAGGTCAGCCCAGCTACTGGGTTTCAAGTCAGCAGTGGTGATGTTATGCTGAGGACATAGGCCCTAACATGTGGCTTGACTTTGCCCAGCCCTTTAGGGGCGATAGCATCCTGCCGAGTGGGGCAGTCCGGTCTCCATGCTGCCTGGCATGTCCCGCGTGCTCTCGTTGCCACGTGGTTCTGCAGCTGCCAGGGCAGGGGCAGTCTTGGGCTGCAACACCGTGGCAGGCTCGTGCCTTCCCCGTTAGGGCTGTGGGCCCAGGTCAGTGTCTGCGTGTGGACGTCTGATTGATTCTGGGTGGAGCTGGAGCCCGCGGCCCCCCTGGACGTGTGTCCCCTGCTTCCCTCCAGGAGGAGCAGGAGGCTGCGCGGCGACGGCAGCAGCGAGAGAACAAGAGCAACGCCACCACCCCCACCAAGGTCCCGGAGAGCAAAGCCGCTGCCACTGAGGTCCCTGCGGTGAGAGGCAGTCCCCTGCACATGCCTGGTAGACAGGGTGCCCAGAGGTGCGTCCCTGCGGGCACTCGTGCTGTGGCCTTCACTGCCTGCCTGTGTCCTCCAGGACTCTGGTGCTGAGGAAGAAAAGTCCGGTGTGGCCACTGTCAAAAAGCCATCTCCCTCCAAAGCCCGGAAGAAGAAGCTGAGCAAGAAAGGCAGGAAGATGGCTGGCCGGAAGCGCGGGCGGCCCAAGAAAATGAGTGCTGCGAATGCTGAGCGCAAGTCCAAGAAGAGCCAAAGCACACTGGACCTCCTGCGCTCCCCGCCCGCAGCCCCACCCCCAGCCTCCCCCCAGGGTGAGCCTCTTTCTCTCCTGCCCTCCGGAGTCCCCATCCGAGTGGCTGTGGGCTCCTGCACACTGGAGTCTGCATCTGGACTCTGTGCCATGGACCAGGCTTGTGACTGCACACCAGGAGGTGTTGGGTGGGATTCTGGACCCCATGGCTGTGTCAGGCCTCAGATTTGCCAAGCTGAGGCATTTGTGCCTGTGTAGGACCATGGTTGGTGACTGATGGGGAACCCTCTCTCCTGCAGATGCGTACAGGGCACCTCATAGCCCATTCTACCAGCTACCTCCGAGCACGCAGCTCCACTCCCCCAATCCGCTGCTGGTGGCACCCACCCCGCCTGCATTACAGAAACTTTTAGGTGGGTTATGGCTCTGATCTTGAAGCAGTTCTTGGGAGCTGTGGATGTGGTGGGGCCCCAGTCAAGCCTGCTGGATGGTGTGGAGGAGACTTAGGTGCCCTGTGAATGGCTGAGGGTGACTTAACTCACCTCAGGGACCTGTGCCATATCTGGGCACATGTGTGACCGTCAGTACTGGGGAAACCTGGTGGAGAACAACTCACTCCACAGGAAATGCTGGCAAGTCCCTTACTTGAAGGAGGGATCTGCTCTCGGGGTGTAGGGCATAAGAAGAGGGGGTGTCACAGGAAGGGATGACCCTCCGGCAGGCCAAGTCCCAGGTAGCTCCACGTGTCTGCTGGCCACCACTCCTGCTCCTCTCAGGGAAGGGTGTTGGCATCAGCCCTGGTTCACACGCTGTGCTGTGTCCCCCCAGAGTCCTTCAAAATCCAGTACCTGCAGTTCCTGGCATACACGAAGACCCCACAGTACAAGGCCAACCTGCAGCAGCTGCTGGACCAGGAGAAGGTGGGTGAGCTCCGCCTTAATGTCAGGAGTTGTTCCCGCTTCCGGTGGCTCTGAGGTCACCTGCTTCTGTCCTCCCTCGCAGGAGAAGAACACGCAGCTGCTGGGCACTGCACAGCAGCTCTTTGGGCATTGCCAGGCCCAGAAGGAGGAGATCCACAGACTGTTCCAGCAGAAGCTGGATGAGGTGACTTCCCTTGTCCTTAGGGAAGTGCTGACATGGAATGGCTAGCCACCTTGGAAGCAGGGGTGACCCTGTCTGTACCCTGGTCAGGGCTGCAGGGTGGTTAGCGTCCCCTTTGTTCCCTGTGCACTGGGATTCCACTCACCCTGCTTTGTCCTCTGCATCCCCAGCTGGGCGTGAAGGCGCTGACCTACAATGACCTCATTCAGGCCCAGAAGGAGATCTCTGCACACAACCAGCAGCTGCGGGAGCAGTCGGAGCAGCTGGAGAAGGACAACAGCGAGCTGCGGAGCCAGAGCCTGCGGCTGGTGTGTGTGTGTGTGTGTGTGTGTGTGTGTGTGTGTGTGTATAGGAGGGTGCAGCTGGTGTGTGCACAAGCAGGATGTATGTGGGGGTGGGGTGGGCGCAGGGGCTGTGTGCACAGGCAGGGTGGAGGGCAGGGTCTCCACTCAGGAGCCAGAGGTGTGTTGGCGTAGTTCCTGGTGTTGGACTTGGGTCTGTTCCTCCACTCTTGCTGGGCTCGGCAAGGATCACCCTGTACCTGGTCACGCGCGCTCTGTGCTGTGTCCCACAAGCCTTTCTCTCCTTGCTGTGTGTGACACCGCGTGCCACACCTGTGGCCTGGGGCTCTAGTGCACTGCCCAGAGAGACTGGCTCTCCTGCCTTCAGCTGCTGAGACTCTGGTCTGTGCCCACAGCTCAGGGCCCGGTGCGAGGAGCTGCGGCTGGACTGGTCCACATTGTCTCTGGAGAACCTGCGGAAAGAGAAGCAGGCCCTGCGGAGCCAGATCTCCGAGAAGCAGAGACACTGCCTGGAGCTGCAGGTGGGCTGTCCATTTGTGTTGCTGGCAGCAGGGGTGGGTGGGGCCTCACAGCTGCCTGGGCTCCCCTTGACACGCCCCTGCTGGGTGGAGCCTGGGCTGCTCTGACAACACCTCCATCCTGTAGATCAGCATCGTGGAGCTGGAGAAGAGCCAGCGGCAGCAGGAGCTCCTGCAGTTGAAGTCCTGTGTGCCACCCGACGACGCTCTGTCCCTGCAGCTGCGTGGCAAGGGTGCCCTGGGCCGCGAGCTGGAGGCCGATGCTGGGCGGTTGCGTCTTGAGCTGGACTGTGCCAAGATCTCCCTGCCGCACCTCAGCAGCATGAGCCCCGAGCTCTCCATGAATGGCCATGCCGCCAGCTACGAGCTCTGCAATACAGCTAGTCGACCCTCGTCCAAGCAGAACACCCCCCAGTACCTGGCCTCCCCCTTGGACCAGGAGGTCGTACCCTGTACTCCCAGCCACAGTGGCCGGCCCCGGCTAGAAAAGTTGTCTGGCCTGGCTTTGCCAGACTATACCCGGTTGTCACCTGCAAAGATTGTGTTGAGGCGGCACCTGAGCCAGGACCATACCGGGTCTAGCAAAGCGGCTGCCAGTGAGCCTCACCCTCGGTGAGTACAGGGGCATGTAGGGGCTCGGCTCCTGTCCTCTGCCCTGGGACTGCTGGCTGGGCATGGGCTGCTTGCTGTGAACTCGGTTAGGGTGACTGGCCTCTCATTGCAGGGCGGAGCACACCAAGGAAAGCACCCTTCCCTACCAGAGCCCCGGCTTGTCCAACAGCATGAAGCTCAGCCCCCAGGATCCACTGCCTGCCTCCCCGGCGACCTCGCCGCTCACCTCAGAGAAGGGCAGTGAGAAGGTGAGAGCTGAGAGAAAGTAAGCCACCTGAGTGTGTGAGGGGTGGACTGGGCAGCTACAGCATTCCACAGAGCCTTCTCATCTCTAGCATGTATGGGGCTTAGTTTGGGGACCTGGGGAGGAGATGGGGACTGGCATCCACAGGCCTTCGGAAGGGGTTGCAGAAGCGGGTGTGTCAGCCTTCCATGGGTCCTTGGGGGACTCAGATGCTTACATGCTGGAGTGGGGTCAAAGGGGTTGGGGCCTCCACTGTATGTACAGAGATGGAGAGGAGTTGGGGAGGCCAGGCAGCCCTCGGTGACAGGTCTCAGAGACAAGGAGTGTCCCGAGGATGGCTTCTGCAGCTGAGCTCCCATCCAGGCGGGGATTAACACATGGCCGTCTGTTGGCAGGGCGGGAAGGAGCGTGCCTACAGCAGCCACGGGGAGACTATCACCAGCCTGCCCGTCAGCATTCCGCTCAGCACGGTGCAGCCCAACAAGCTGCCCGTCAGCATCCCACTGGCTAGCGTGGTGCTGCCCAGCCGCGCAGAGAGGGCGGTGAGTATGCTGGGCCAGGTGGTGGTGGTGGTGGCGGCGGCGGCGGCGGTGGCGGTAGTGGTGGCTGTGCTGCCTGTGGTGGGGCTCCACCCTCCGTCTTGATGTCTTCCGTCGGATGCTGTAGAGTTGGAGCGTGCGGTCAGCCCGGAACTGCTGAGGGCATCCGCAGCTAGTTCTGCTGCCGTGGACGTGGGCTCTGGGTGTGCTTTGTAAGAGGCGGAGCAGAGTCGAAATGGGAAAGTCCATTCAGGAGGGTTTCATCCACTCAAGCAGTAGTGGCACGCATGGCCCTGGGCTTGCCCCTGATGTCTGGGTCCTGGAAGAGCTGCTGTTCACGGAGCGCAGGCTGGGCAGACAGTGAAGCCTTGCCTTCCTTTTGCTTTTATTTGGGGCAGGGTCTTGTCTGACACAGGCTGGCCTTGAACTCACCATCTAGTTGTGGCTAACCTTGATATCTGACCACCTTGCCCTGTGCCCGTCCCACCCTTTGTTTCCTGAATGTGACCTGGCCTTTCTGCTTGGACTCTCAGCCCTCGCCCAGCTCTGCCCTCCGGGTCCTCCCTGCTCTGCCCGCCGCCCTCCTGCCCAGCTCTGTCCCTTGGGGCCTGCTGCTCCCGACCTTGCCCTAACCAGGCAGGCTTTCTCTTACAGAGGAGCACTCCCAGCCCCGTGCCACAGCCCCGAGACTCCTCATCCACACTTGAAAAGCAGATTGGTGCTTCTGCCCATGGTGCAGGAGGCAGTGCAGGAGGCAGCAGGAGCCTCGCCCTGGCGCCCACAGGTGACCCCCCAACCCCCACCCCATAGGGGCCTCTCCCTGCTAGGTGCCATGTTCCCTGAGAAGATCCCACTGTGGGACAGAAATCGGGGCTGAGGCCACCCGACAGGTAGCTCTGAGGTCATGAGTCCAGGATTTGGTGGACCAGCGGAGGGCTAGTGTTTGGGCTGACTTGGTTTGGGCTGGGGTAGTCCAGGCCCTTTTTCCTGAGGGGTGTTTAAAGTCTGGACCGGTTCCAGAAAGCTGCCTGTGCTGGGGTCGGCTGGCCCCTGAAGGTTCAGTTAGCTCACAGCAGCGACCACCCAGTGTACCCTAGTGTCTGCAGGTGACTGGCCTCAGGAGGCAGTCTTCCTCTGTGGGCCTGGCCTGCCCACACCTGCACGTGCTATGGCCCTGGCGCCACCAGCTCCTCAGCTTGTCCCTCCCAGGGTGAGGTGTCCTCACAGCCCCCACCAGTGGGCTTGGCCTCCTTACCTCCCTTGAGAAACTGGTGTCTTCATCGACAGGCTTCTACACTGGTTCGGTGGCCATCAGTGGGGCTCTGGCCAGCAGCCCAGCGCCTCTGGCCTCTGGAATGGAAGCTGCTGTTTTCGACGAGTCCTCTGGACCCAGCAGCCTCTTTGCCACCATGGGGTCTCGCAGCACACCACCACAGCACCCACCTCTGCTGCCGCAGCCCCGCAACTCGGGCCCCGCCTCTCCTGCCCACCAACTCTCAGCCAGTCCCCGCCTGAGTGTGACTACCCAGGGTCCGCTGCCCGACACCAGCAAGGGGGATCTACCTTCTGACCCTGCCTTCTCAGACCCGGAGAGCGAGGCTAAGAGGAGGATTGTGTTCAGCATTGCAGCTGGTTCCAGCTCTAAGCAGTCGCCTTCCACCAGGCACAGCCCCTTGACCTCTGGCACCCGTGGGGACTGTGTTCAGAGCCATGGGCAGGACAGCCGTAAGCGCAGCAGAAGGAAGCGTGCGTCAGCTGGCACCCCCAGCCTCAGCACGGGTGTGTCCCCTAAGCGCCGGGCTCTGCCAACTGTCGCTGGCCTCTTCACACAGTCCTCGGGGTCTCCCCTCAACCTCAACTCCATGGTAAGTACAGGACCTGTCCTAGCATGTGGGGAGCCCCGCTTGTGTGGGCCCAGGGCCCGGGGGCAGGGACAGTGGCTGGTTTGCAGCCCTGCTCTCCTCCTCCTCTTCCCCCCGTCCCTTCTACCCTCACCAGGAACTGGTGACTGCAAATGTCTCAGGGCTTAGATATGCCCTCTGGTGTCCCCGAGACCCTGGCTGGGCCTGTGGCTCATCTGCCCTCCCCAACACCATAGGTCAGCAACATCAATCAGCCCCTGGAGATCACAGCCATCTCATCCCCTGAGAGCTCCCTGAAGAGTTCCCCCACCCCCTACCAGGACCACGATCAGCCCCCAGTGCTCAGGAAGGAGCGGCCCCTGGGCCCGACCAATGGAGCCCATTACTCACCACTGACCTCAGATGAGGAGCCAGGCTCTGAGGATGAGCCCAGCAGTGCCCGGTGAGTCCTGGGGGGCAGCTCTGCAGGGTGATGGTTGGACAGGCGCTGGCTGTTGTGTGGCCAAGTGGCCTCTTGAGCCAGCTTTCCCATCCTGAGCGCCCTGTTCCCGGCCTGTGTTCTCACTGGGCGTTGCCGTTGCTTTCCTCGGTGAGTGGGATGGAGTCCCACGGGTAGGGCCTTTGTGTCTGGGGTCTTCTGGGTGTTGTTCCTGTGTGAGCCTCCCCCGCCCCTCCCACTCCTGCATTGTGGCCGCACTGGCACTGCAGATGAGCAGCACCCATCGCTGAGGTCCCATCTGCCTCCCTGTGAGTGGTGCGGTGGAGTGGCTTCTCTGTCACACCTTGCCTCTGATGTGACATGGTCTGAGATTGCTGCCCAGTTTCCTCCTAGGGATCTGACCATCACAGATGGCTGCCTGTGAGCTCGGGTTGGGCAAGGCTCGGGACAGGGACTCTCCTGCAGTTGATAGCCCTGCTTGATGTTCACAGCTGTCGCCATGGACTGGGGTCCCCACGGGAACAGCCATGCCCAGCACTGGGCCCTGGGGCTGCTGCTGGTGACCCAGACTTACTCTGGTCTGTTTGGGAGGCCTTCTGTGTAGGGCTCGAGGACAGCCTTTGGACCCTCCATTTCCTGAGCTGTGCGTGTTCGGAGTTCTGGTGTCCTCTCTGAGCGCTTATATTCATACATCAACAACCGTTTTCTTTGCACAGAATTGAAAGAAAAATTGCAACAATCTCCTTAGAAAGCAAATCTCCCCCGAAGACGCTGGAAAATGGTAATGTGCTCCCTTCCTGGAGCCTAGAGCTGTGGGGGAGGGTGCCCTGTGCTCAGGCCAGGCCAGCCTGGGACTGCATCTGGTGCATGGTCGGCTGGGAGGGGAGGACAAGAGAAGTCTCACAGTGCATGGGCTCCTTAGACCCCTCACCCCTCCGGCCCCATGGTCGGCCCAGCCCTCCTCCTCCCCAGCGCAGGAAACAGCAGGCCCAGGCTCAGCTCATGGCCACTGACCTCTCCTATCAGGTGGTGGCTTGGTGGGAAGGAAGTCCGCCTCCTCCAGCGAGCCTGTGAACAGTAGCAAATGGAAGTCCACCTTCTCGCCCATCTCCGACCTCAGCTTGGCCAAGGCCGTGGACAGTCCGCTGCAGGCCGCCTCTGCGCTGAGCCACAGCCCCCTGTTCTCTTTCCGGCCAGCTCTGGAGGAGCCCGCTGCTGAGGCCAAGCTCCCCGCCCACCCGAGGAAGGCCTTCGCCGGCTCCCTGGCCGCGCCCGAGGGCCCCAGCCCTGGCGCCAACCCTCCCAACGGCCTGGCCTTCAGCGGGGGCCTCGCTGGGGACCTCGGTTTACACAGTTTCAACGACGGTGCTCCCCTCTCCCACAAGGGCCCTGAGGTGGCCGGCCTGAGCGCCCCCCTGAGCTTCCCATCCCAGCGGGGCAAGGACAGTACCGCGGAAGCCAACCCCTTCCTCAGCAGGCGGCAGCCGGAGGGCCTGAGCGGCCTGAAGGGCGAGGGCGGTGCAGGCAAGGAGTCGGGCGAGGCCCTGCCCCTCTGCGGGCCTGGGGACAAGGTGGCCCTGCCTCATGGCGGCAGGGCCAGCAAGGGCCGCGACCGTGAGCTGGACTTCAAGGGCGGCCACAACCTCTTCATCTCTGCCGCCGCCGTGCCTCCAGGCGGCCTCCTCGGTGGCCCTGGCCTCGTAACTGTGGCTTCCTCGGCGGCGGGCAGTGCGACACCTGCTGCCCAGGCTCCCCGGCCCTTCCTGAGCACCTTCCCCCCGGGGCCGCAGTTCACGCTAGGCCCCATGTCCCTGCAGGCCAACCTGGGCTCTGTGGCCGGCTCCTCCGTGCTGCAGTCCTTGTTCAGCACTGTGCCGGCGGCCGCCGCAGGCCTGGTGCATGTGTCGTCCACCGCGACCCGACTGACCAACTCGCACACCATGGGCAGCTTCTCCTCCGGGGTGGCCGGCGGAACCGTTGGAGGTAGGCAGGGAAGGGAGGGCCGCGGAGGCCGGAGCCCCAGGCCCAGGAGCTCGGTCCCTCACCAGCCGTCTTGGAGCTTCCTCCCAAGCCCTCTAGAGGGCGCCAGGGGAGTGTGGCCTGTGTCCACGCTGGCCGTCATCACCGGGTGACTGCAGGAGACTGGCTAGTCTTGTAACGCGTGCCTCTTGTTTTCAGAAGACCACGGTGCACTTAACTAGGCCTTTCTTTCTTCTGGGGCGTCCCCTGTTTGAGGTCACCACCCACACGCCTCCTGGCGGGTCTGTGGAAGTGGGCCCGGTGCGAGAATGAGTCCAGGAGGGCCTGCTCACAGGGGCGTGCGTGCCTGCGTGCGCGCGTGCGGAGTGGGCCGCCGCTGGCCAGGCCTGGTGCAGTCCCGGCTGGGCAGGGGCGGGCAGGTGGGCCCGAGGGGCGGGGCCTCGGCCTGCAGGTAAGTGTCCCGCACTAGCCTGCTGCTTCTGCTTGTGCCTGCGCTTGGACCGGAGTCACGCTGTCCTCTGCTTCTCCTGCCGGCGGCGGCTCTGCTGCTCCTGCCCCGCTGCCCGGCCCGTGCTGCCTGTTGAAGCTGCTTTTTCTCTCCTGTTTGCAGGTGTCTTTACCCACGCGGTGCCTTCTGCCTCTGCTCACCCGTTTGGAGCTGGTGTCGGCAGCGGGGCTGTGTGTAGCAGTGCCACGCTGGGCCTGAGCCCGCTGCAGGCGGCGGCCAGCACCTCGGCTTCTTCCTTTCAGGCCGCGGCTTCGGTCGAGACTCGGCCGCCCCCTCCACCTCCCCTCCTTCCTCCTCAGCACCTGGGCAGGCCTCCTGCGGGGCCACCTGTCCTCCATGCACCCCCCCCTCCTAACGTCGCCTTGCCTCCTCCACCTGCGCTGCTGGCTTCTAACTCGGAGCCAGTGCTTCTGCAAAGCCTGGCCTCCCTCCCGGCTAACAAAGCTTTCTTACCCCCCTCCTCTGCCGCCTCTCTGCAGCCTGCTAACGCCTCTCTGTCTGTCAAGCTCGCCTCCCTCCCACACAAGGTCTCCCGCCCCTCCTTCACGGTGCACCACCAGCCCCTGCCCCGGCTGGCCCTGGCGCAGGCTGCGCCCGCCGCCCCGCAGGCCAGCTCCTCGGGGCCATCTGCTGTGTGGGTTTCCCTTGGCATGCCGCCTCCTTATGCCGCGCACCTTTCGGGGGTTAAGCCTCGATAAAGACCTTGCTTAGCTAGCAGTTCATGTTCTGTAAGGTAAGGCTAGAGCCAGACCGCCCCTCCTCTTGCCCGGAAGACGGCTGGCAGGGCTCAGCAGATGCCCGGGGTCCTGAGTGGTGGAGATGGGGGGCTAAGGGAGGCAGGGCCACCATTGTGCAGGACTGCCTGGTCCTCGGCCAGCGGCTGAGAGGACACCTGAGGTGATGAGGTTCAAGTGTGGCGCACCAAAGCCAAGGCAGCCCCAACCCACCGTGAGGCTCCTGGCCCACAGCAGTCCATGATTTTGAGGTCACATTTTTAGTTCTAAACTGAGGCCTCCGCCACCAGCCTACCTGTGCAAGGGAAACAAGGGGTTGTCAGTGTCTGAGGTGGTAGGCCCTGTCCACAGGCAGAAAGCTGCCTGGGGTCGCAGGGGCATCCTGGAGCACAGAGTTGGGGCTTAAGGTTCAGGGAGCAGGTCCCTGCCCACCTCTCCCTGAACAGCAGCTGTCAGACCCTGCCCGGCGGTCATCATGGTAGACATGCCCTGGGAGTAAAGAGCCAGGTGGCAGCCCTCTGGCCTTCTCCATAGGGTGTGGCCCTGCGGGGGCAGTAGCCTGGGCCCAGGACAGGCTGGCCAACTTCATCTGGTGGGCCGAGGGCTAGAGCCTCTCCAGCTGACCCATGCTGTGTGCTCAGCAATGCTGGAGGGGCTGGGCCCATCAGTACCTACCAGGGGCACCCCTGCCCTGTGTCCTGTGGGGCAGCTCAGCCATGGTGGGCGTGTGGAATGCACCTAACCCTGGGCATGTGCCTCCTCCCTGCAGGTAATTAGGACTTCTACCTCAGCCACGACCTATGCAAGGACGGTGTGGACCAAGCCTGCTGCCTACCAGGCCGGCGGAGCCGGACGTGGAGCCACTGTGAATCGGCGGCACCGCAGGAGGTGCTGGACTGGTCCAGTTTGTACTGTCGATAGTTTTAGATAAAGTATTTATCGTTTTTTTTAAAAGTATAAGCAATTCTGACTTATTTTATTCCATCAAAGTCGTCCAAGGCAACCTCTTGAGACGTCTAAGTGTCTGTGAGAGAGAATCATATAGACTTGGCCTGCCGGGCTGGCCACCACGAGGACTCCTGACTCCGTCCCGGTGCTATCTCACCACCGAGCCCATGCCCACCCATCTCCAACTCCGCCCCGGGTGCTGCCCCAGACGTGGACCGTGGCCCAACAGTTGAGACGCCCCCAGCTTGACTGACACCAAAGGCTTGCCCGGTGGGGCCGCCCGCCCGCTGTCACTGTGAACACCCCGCGGCTAGCCCTGTGGCTTCAGGCGTGCAGACGGACTGGGCTGAGTGGTGCTGACAGGTGTGGGCCGTGCTGCAGGGCTCGGTGGCTCCTGTGACAAGTGCATTTACTTTGTATTCCTTTGCTTTTCTGGCTCGGGGCGTGCTGGCCAGGTGACATGGGGCTGGCCCACTGTGGGTCCCCTGGCATCTGTGTATAAGAGAGTCACGTGATAAGTGACAGTATTTTATAGAGATGTGATGGAGATTTATAAATTTCATAGACTTGACTGCATTTATTTTTAGATTGTATAATGCACAGTGAACTTTAAAGGAAAGAAAAGTGAGGAGGAAAAATACTTTTATTTATTCAAATGCACAAAAAATGGCACTGGCCAGGGGCCCTGCAGGAGTGTGGCCCAGATGTGCTGGGCCACCCAGGGCCCCTGGTCACTGTGGGCACCGTCTGCCTGTGTCCAGGAGTTGCCTCCTGGTCCCGGGGACAGGTGCACTGGGTGTGGCTTCGAAGGGGCCAGGGCTGGTTTGGTTGCTGAGGCTGTCCTGATCGCCCTCGATGCTGCTCACTTCAGGTTGGGGGTAGGTGGGCTGTGAGGGGGGTGCCATGCTGGACCCCCCAGCCTACCCTGCCTCCCATGGCAGTTGTGAAGATGGTGCTGGTGCCCCTTCCCGCCCCCACCCACCCCATGATGGTGCTTCTGCTCGCCAGGCCTGTCCTGTGCACCACAGCTAGCTACGGCGCCACAGGGCAGGACGGCCACCAAGTTAGCAAGTCCCAGGCCTGGACAAGACACTGAGTGACCACTTGTGCACACCGCCTGCCCCCCTGGCGGCTGCTGCTCCAGCGGTCGCTGCTTCCACCTTACTTGAGTGTTAGGGGACAGACACTGCATGTTTGTGGCCCGCATGGCCCAGTGGGCCACAGGTGCTCTGGGCGGGCACAGCTGCAAGTCCTTTCCTGAGCCCACAAGAAGGGGAACCCTTAGTAAACTGACCATGGTGCATGGCGGTCCCAGGTTCCCAAGCTGATGGTCCTAGCATGGGGTGAGGCTGCCTCACTAGTCCCTGCCACTCCAGCCCAAGGCTGCTGCGGGGCTTGAGCTCAGGAACTGATAGGAAGCCCTGCCTGGGACCCACTCCCACGCTAGCCCACATGGGGACCCCGCCGGACACACCTCCCAGTTCCCACCCTCGACCTACACAGCTTTTTCGGCAGCCTGGCCTGTTGTGACTTGATGCAGCTTTGCTCTGTCTTGTAACGACCTCTGTACTTAACGGTGCACTGTTCTCTCCCTTGGTTCCCCAAGGCATCTCACACGTTGTTGCCGCCTCTAGACACATTAATAAAAAGCTGTTTTCACTTGAGCCGGTTCTCAGTGTGATCTGTCTGTCGTGTGCTTACTGTTACCTGACATGGGGAAAGCAGCAGCATGCCCACTCCGAGGCTGAGAGAGGCTCTGAGGAGCGGGGGGAAGACCCAGCCAGTGAGGCGATGCTCACAGCCAATGAGGATGCGTCTCTTACCGAGGGCCACCCAGGGCTCCCACTTCCATGTGCGCCCACAAAACCCAGGCAGGGTTCCACATTCATCCAGGAAGGGTGTCCAGCCAGGTCAGGCACACTGGGAGCAGAGCCTGTCTCCCATGGTGGGTGGGTGTCCGTGTGTGTCCAGCCCAGCCATTTTTCTGTTTTTCAAAACAGGGTTTCACTCTGTAGCCCAGGCTGTCCTCGAACTCAGAGATCCGCCTGCCTCTGCCTCCCGAGTGCTGGGGTTAAAGATGTGCACCACCACTGCCCTGCCCTTAAGCCCAGCAGCTAACCTCTGAGAAGGGCAGCTCTGCACCCGCACCCCCGCTCCCCATTTCACTTCACAGGCTTGGAAAAGAGGTACCTTTATTAAAGGGCAGGCTCAGCGCTGAAGGCCAGCACCGTGGCCTGCTCCATCAGCAGGAGTGGTTCACAGCTTTACCTAGCATTATACATTCACCTGGTAATGGACAGGGAAGCTGGGCCAGGCTCAGTCCCTGGGTGGGGGCACTCAAGGATACGGGCAGGGAGATGGCATGGGAGCAGGGACCACAGCCCCTGCCACCTCCTCTGATCTCTGGCTATGAACAGATGCTTTTAAAAAACACCTCCCGAGATAGCCAGGGGCCTGGTGAAGGTCAATCCAACACATCGAGCTGGGAGCCAATGCAAGCAGTCTGCCCATCTCTAGGCAGGCTATTCAGCTGGAATCTGGCCTCCTCGGAGATACCGAACTGCTCCAAGGGGTCCTGTGAAGTGCATGGTGGCTGTGAGCAAGGCCAGGGAAGGCTGCCGTGCCCCCTCCCAACCCCCACCCTACACACCTTGCCTGTCATCTTCCTGATCTCGTTCCTGTAGAAGATGAGGCTCCGTCGCATGTACTCGTAGCTGGAGGAAAGGGCTAGGCTCACTGATCACATTCCCCCATGTTTCCACCCAGCTCCCAGCGGTCCCCAAAGCCCCACCTGGCCCGGCGAAGAGCCTCCATCCACTCCTGACACTGTTCTTGGCTACAGCATTCGAAGTGATACTTCCTGCTGAGGTCTTCCACAAAGCCTGGAAAGGGTTAAAGGAAGAGAGCCACCTCTGGTGGGTGTCCACCTGGCCCACATCCTGCTGGCCACAAGGCCCAGCTTCCTCTCACCATGGCTTGGATCCTCCAGAGTCCTGACTCCCGAACCCACAAACAGGGAACCCAGTGGGAAGTCGGGTAATCGCATATGGAATTGGTTAATGTGAGGTCATTAGGGTAAGCCCTAAATGGAATGGAAATAGGATTGGGGAGAAAGCTTGGTTGGTAAAGTGCCTGTCACACCTAAGCATGAGACCTGAGTTCAAGTCCCAGCACCCATGTCAAAGAGCAGGATGCACCTGTAACCTCAGTGCTGAGGAAACAGATGGCAGGATTCCCAGGGCTTGGTGGCCAGCTAGTCTAGCCTAGTAAGAAGTCCCAGGTGGGACTGGTGAGATGGCCAAGCCTGATGACCAGCGTTAAATGTTGGGGACCCACATACTGGAAGATGAGAACCAACTACCATAGTGGCATGCTCACTCACACACAAATAAATGTTTGTGTACATACGGATGTATTGTTTTAAAGGTGTGTGTGTGGGGTCCGGACATCAGAAAATTACTTCTGGCCTCCATATACACGTGCAAAATGCAGAAAATAGGGGTACAGCAGAACCCCGTGTGATGATGGAGGAAGACAAGGGCCAAATCTCTACAAGACGGTACTGTAAAGATCGCCGCCAACGGAGAAGTCACTCCACAGCCTCAGGAGCCCTGCCCGAGGCCGACACTGCTTCTGCTATACACACCAAGTCTGCGCAGGCCGGACCCGTCC